>SJYQ01004881.1:97542-135083 GCA_006410935.1 Redunca redunca | reverse complement strand
CCTGCATACAGATTTCTCAAGAGGCAGGTCAGGTGGTCTGGTATTCCCATTTCTTTCAGAATTTCTCACAGTTTGTTGTGATCCACACAAAGGCTTTGGCATAGTCAGTAAAGCAGAAATTTCACTTTCAGAAATGGAGAATATGATTTGATTTATCTTTCTCCTTTTCCACTTTCTAGTAAAAAAAAATATGTTATATTAATTCTACCTGTGAAAAAGTGAAAAATACTTTCCAGTTGGCCTTCTTTTTCACACCAAAAATTCAATAAAGAACAAGACATTATTTTATTTTGCAGACTTGGGGTTCAGTTCTGACTCACAGTACCAAGAAAGCATCATTACCTATTAAAACAAAATTATTTGTAACCCGAAATTTCATTGATAATGTTAGTCTTCATTCACTAGCACTAATAATCAGTTTAAACTGCAGGCTTGAGATAACTATGAGAAAAATGATAAGCATGATCAGCTCTGTATCTTAATTTAAATAAAAATGTATCTTTATAGGAACAAAAACTTTGCATTTTTAAAACTCTTCATACCAAGACAACTTAAACAACTTTCTGGGTTTTTTTCCTTTCTGCCAGTCTAGAAAAAAAGTTGAATAACAACATAATAGAAAAATTGGGGATAGGCTTTAGTCTTAATAATTACCATAATCACTTAAAGTAACTATATTTAAGTCTGGAGTGCCATAAGTTCTCAATTCTAAGTTGCTAATTTTTCTGCATTTTAATTTTTTGGAGCTTGCAATACATTGTACAATTGATTAGATTAGTACAGATTTACATTGCTGTGTGTATGATGACAGTATTTTCTTCTCTTTTCTTTTTTAATTTACTTGAAAAACTCTAAACGCATGTTGTGCCTTGCAAGGAACTGAGGAAAGACAGGTGTCAAATGATAACTATCCAATAAAGTTTGGCACTTATTATTTTGAGTATTCAAAATGACACACCTGTCCTATCCTTTAACTTTATAAGTAGTTTCTACAAAATACCTTGGTTCTCAGTCCAGAGATATTTTAGGAGAATTTCTCAGCCAAAGATTAAGAAAATGAGATATATTATTTCTTCTTTAAGAGTAGGAAAGGATGAAGCATGAACAAATAAGCATATAGGAAGATATTAGCAGACCAGACATACTTTTAACAGTTGTCATGAATATGCTTGACTGTGTAGTTAAAAAGCAGTAATGATAAACGTAATCTGGGTCAAAAGCCAAACCCTAACTGTTTATGTTTAACCATAAGCTCAGATATGCAGACGACACCACCCTTATGGCAGAAAGTGAAGAGGAACTAAAAAGCCTCTTGATGAAAGTGAAAGTGGAGAGCGAAAAAGTTGGCTTAAAGCTCAACATTCAGAAAACGAAGATCATGGCATCTGGTCTCATCACTTCATGGGAAATAGATGGAGAAACAGTGGAAACAGTGTCAGACTTTATTTTCTTGGGCTCCCAAATCACTGCAGATGGTGACTGCAGCCATGAAATTAAAAGACGCTTACTCCTTGGAAGAAAAGTTATGACCAACCTAGATAGCATATTCAAAAGCAGAGACATTACTTTGCCGACTAAGGTCCGTCTAGTCAAGGCTACGGTTTTTCCTGTGGTCATGTATGGATGTGAGAATTGTGCTGTGAAAAAGGCTGAGCGCCGAAGAACTGATGCTTTTGAACTGTGGTGTTGGAGAAGACTCTTGAGAGTCCCTTGGACTGCAAGGAGATCCAACCAGTCCATTCTGAAGGAGATCAGCCCTGGGATTTCTTTGGAAGGAATGATGCTAAAGCTGAAACTCCAGTACTTTGGCCACCTCATGCGAAGAGTTGACTCATTGGAAAAGACTCTGATGCTGGGAGGGATTGGGGGCAGGAAGAGAAGGGGACGACCAAGGGTGAGATGGCTGGATGGCATCACTGACTCGATGAACGTGAATCTGAGTGAACTCCGGGAGTTGGTGATGGACAGGGAGGCCTGGTGTGCTGCGATTCATGGGGTCACAAAGAGTCGGACACGACTGGGCGACTGAACTGAACTGATCACAAGTGTTACAATTTAAGGTAGAAACTATCAAACCAAATAAAAAGAGGAATTTAATATTCACCAAAGCTACAGTTCAGAGTGAAGATTTAATCTCCATAAGCTTTTCTGTGTTCAGTATAAAACATAAAAATAGCATTAAAATAGATAAAAAGGGGATAGATGTTAATGAGGAAACTGATGAACACACTTATCATGAAAAATTTTAGCGTTGATTTTGAATTCTAAAGAAGAGAAGGAAATATTTGGAGAATTTTAAAGAAATATTGAGTTTAAGATGGTTATCATATTTATACACAGAGTACATATTTGCTAAATGCCTTTGAACATTTACAAAAATTAAATGGAAGTGATAAAAAAATCATAATACATTTCCAAAGTTTTCACGAAATTGTAGCAAAAACAAAAACAAAAAGCTTAGATAGATTTCATAATTGAGAGTAAAATCCTTTGGAGGAAGGATTATTTTAATTTCAATCTTATCCTACAATGAGTATTGAGGTATATTCATTGCTATTATTTTTCTTCTTTCCACATCTAATTAGACGTTTGCCTGGATCTCTTGAACATTGAAAAGAACTTGATCATTCCACCATCTGTGTTGCTAGTCTTGCAAATAGATCACTTAATCACGTGGGCAGGAATCGTGGTTGGCATCCTGCAGTACTCCTTGAGTACTAGAGGGCAGTGGGGTTGGTAAGGAAATTTCATTGGTGGTTTTTACCAAAACAAGGAGGGGGTGGGAACAGCTGAACCCTAAATTTTGAGAGATGGCTTTGGTTCTTATGACTTACTCATCTAAGCTGGCTTGCGTTATCTAAGCTGGCTATCATTTACAAGATGTACACTTGACTATGGAGTTAAAGCTACGTGTTTGATCCTATGTGGAAATCAATTTCCTGGTCCTAAATAGGGTGTCTGAGGAAAAGCAGAAGAGAATATAACCAAATACAGTGTCCCAACAGCATACCTCTGTATTATGGAATGCTCGGCTAGTTCAAAACACTTGTCTAGAAGGTCAACAATATATTTCCCAGACACTTCTTAGGAATATGCTAAATATATTTAAACACCCAGTATCAACTCCATTCTATCCATTTCTCTTTTAAAAATAATTTTTTCTATCAATTTCTGTTTACCTTTCCCTTTCCATTTCCAGAAATGTGTTTCTGTGTAAAAGTGAGTTGTTTTTGTTCTATGAAATGTATACATCAAAGATGCAAAATTATCATAGCTTTCCTCTTTTACTTTACTACCTAGATATTCTTGCTTTTTGTTAAAATCTACTTCTGTATTATGAAAATAGATGTTGCAATATCATGGTAATTTAAATATCTTTCACCTTTGGTCTACATTATATAACTGACGACTCCAGTTCTCTAAGGTGAGTTAGTGTGTGGATGTAGGAGACAGAAGAAAATCTGAAGGCGTCCCGGGTGCTTCAGTCCTAGTCGCTAGGAAAGCGAGTGTGTGACAGGTGCAAGTAATCTGTTTGCGTGGGGGATGCGCCTGTTAACCGAAACGCAGGCCGATATGTCACGTGATTCTCACAAACCGTCTAAAGCATGTGGGCATGTGCGGGGAATCTCCTGTGCTGAGTCAGCATCCTCACATTAGCACCTAGACTTCCCAAGGGCAGAGAGCAGGTGGAGGCATAATCTTCGCTGCAGACGCCCTGGCAACCACAGAACGAAGGGAAACGCTGGGCGGGCGGTTCAGCGGGCGGCGCCGGGCGCGGCGCACCTGCATGGGCGCGGCCGCCTGAGCGGCGGTCTTGCTGCGGCGGCGACCCCTCGCCCGCAGCCGGGCGGGGCCCTGCTTTGTCTTGTCCCAGCCTGCACGGGAGGGCCTCAGACACACAGCCGCGGGCACACACGGTTGGACAGGACGGATAACACTGAGGTCCTCCTGTGTAGATACAAGGACCTGTATTCAGTAAGCTGTGATAAACCGTAACGGAAGAGAAAAGAAGATGGGCCTCTGAATCACGGGAGAAGGGCAGGGCGGGGCGCGCTGGAGGAGGCTGCACCGAGCGCTGCCGCTATCTGCCGCTTGGCCCGCACCCCTTAAATTCTCACGCCTGGGTCTCCTCTTTAACTGGAGTCGTGGCTTTGCTTTCTAGTGAAGGGACAGTGCATATCCTTGAAACAGGTTTTCATCATCACAATAAAAAACAACCTTGAATGGACTAGTTGAGCAATATAGTGGGGAGGCCCCTCTGTTTGATTGCCCTGGAGGGAAACTGCAAAGGGGTATTTCAGACTCCAGAAAGGGGAGCCCTCACGGATTCCTGATGAGTAGAACTGATGGCCTGGGGGAGCAAACTTGTTATTACACTTGGGTAGCGTCAGTGGGTGCAAATAGTTCCTTGAGAAAAAAAATCCAAGTTAAATGCTATTAGGCCCCTTAGATTGAAATGGTACTCTCCAAAAGTGAAAGTGACACTCGGTCGTGTCCTGCTCTTTGAGACCCCATGCACTCTAAGTCCATGGAATTCCCCAGGCCAGAATACTGGAGTGAGTAGCCTTTCCCTTCTCCAGGGGGTCTTCCCAACCCAGGGATCAAACCCAGGCCTCCCGCATTGCGGGTGGATTCTTTACCATCTGAGCCACCAGGGAAGCCCAAGAATACTGGAGTGGGTAGCCTATTTCTTCTCTAGGGGATCTTCCCTACCCAGGAATCAAACCGGGGTCTCCCGCATTGCTGGCAGATTCTTGCTGAGCTATGAGGGAAGCCGAGGTACCCTCTGAGGTCACTGTCAAAAGCGGAGACTAAGAGCTCTAAAGAGGATCTCATCACGATGGGAAAGGGAGTCGCAAACGATGAGAGCTGAGAAGAGCCCGGGAAGGCTGGAGGCGGCGGTTCCGGTATGGAGAGCCGCAGAGGCTCCTCCTGGCAGAAGTCAGCTGCCCCAACAAGACACAGGTTTGGGGAACAAGCGCCGAGCACGTGAAGATGAACCAGAACAGGGTCCCAAGATCAGAGTCCAACACACACGAGAACCTCTTGTTCTCATGGTTTTATCTCCATATGCGTTTCATTTATTAAACAAAGGTGTTGACACTGTGATGAGATTTGGATCAAGAGACTAATATAACAAGTAAGAACGCACATGACCGTATTTGTGCTTAACAGTGGCGAAGAGGTCTTACCAGTTACGGCCAATTAACATGACTGAGTAGGTAAGCTCTCAGGTTGCTTCCAGTTCTAGAATATGACTGTGTTATTATGAAGATGAATAATTTGTCAGCTAATTTGAACATCTGACTCAAACATCCTTGAACAAGAAAGTCTTGATTTATAGTACTTGGCACAAAACACTTGAGATATTTGGGTAATTAAACAGCAGATGCTAACAGATTGATAGCTGTTATTTGGTTCTCAAACATGTTGTACTCACTTGAACTTTCATTTTTACCCAGGATTTCTCAACAGCAGTGCCCATTTCTACTCATGTTTGAAGTTTGCCTTGATGGTGACTGAGATGCTAATTATCTTTAAGTATTTATTCAAATTCAAAAAGAGAACAGCTTCTTATTATACTATCAGCTTATTTACTAGTTTTATTTCATTTTATTTTAAATTTTACTGTGAGAACTATATGAATTCTGGAGAAATGTGTGAATGTTAGCATATAAAACTAAAGTTTTTTAAAGTATATTATCTTTTCTTATGGAAGTACTAAAGCTGCATTGCAGAAGGTGAACAACACAAGGTTCACAAATGATAAATATCCTCTGATATGATTTTAAGATTTTCAAATTATTCATGTTTTCAGCTGTGTACCCAGAGATGACATAGAATAAAGGCTCAATGGATGTTTGATGCTTGAATTGATGCAAGTTTAATTTTTATTTTGCATTTGAGGGGCAGAGTGGATAGAGGACTGTTGTTAAGAGAGAAGCCCATGGTGAATAATAGCAGACTGCAATAACACTGATTAATTCGGGGAGTGATAATTGTTTTCTTGCTACATACACACAGATGGAATGCAGGAGAGAAAGCAGGTGGCAGACATCAGATAGCTTATCTGATAGTTGCTGCTGCCAATTTCTGACTCATGATGGTCTTAAAAGAAACATGGATTTAACTTTTAATACATGGATTTAACTTTTAATTTCCTTTTAATTCATTTACTCAGCACACTTACTGAGAATGCACTATGTGTTAGACATTGTACCAGGATAAAACATAAGCTGTATTTGTAAGATTGCACCAGGTCTTCCTCAAACTCCACATCCATGTGATCTATTTACCTCAAGCTATCCTGTCAATTCTCATATCGAAGACATCTGCTTCAAACACAGTCTAAACTCACCCTTGATGCAAATACACTTTGTAGTTCCTCCCACCCCACCGGCTCCAGCACAGAAGCATATTAGAGGGAGTGAGAGAGGAAGGGGAGGGAGCAAGGTCATAAAAACTGTGTGTCCATGAGCACATGCTTAGAAAGGAGCATCTTAGCTGTAATTGCCAAGATACTAAGATGCTGACAGGAAAGTTGTACACAGAGATCAAATTGCCAATATCTGGATTGTCAAAAAAGCAAGAGAGTTCTAGAAAAACATCTACTTCTGCTTTATTGACTGTGCCAAAGCCTTTGACTGTGTGGATCACAACAAACTGTGGACAATTCTTAAAGAGATGGGAATAACAGACCACCTAAACTGCTTCCAAATTTGCTGGCATATTGAGTGCAGCACTTTCACAGCATCATCTTTCAAGGCCGTGTATTGTCACTCTGCTTATTTAACTTATATGTAGAGCACATCATGAGAAACGCTGGACTGGAAGAAGCACAAGCTGGAATCAAGATTGCTGGAAGAAATATCAGTCACCTCAGATATGCAGATGACACCACCCTTATGGCAGAAAGTGAAGAGGAGCTAAAAAGCCTCTTGATGAAAGTGAAAGAGGAGAGCGAAAAAGTTGGCTTAAAGCTCAACATTCAGAAAATGAAGATCATGGCATCCGATCCCATCACTCCATGGGAAATAGATGGGGAAACAGTGGAAACAGTGTCAGACTTTATTTTTGGGGACTCCAAAATCACTGCAGATGGTGACTGCAGCCATGAAATTAAAAGACGCTTACTCCTTGGAAGGAAAGTTATGACCAACCTAGATAGCATATTCAAAAGCAGAGACATTACTTTGCCGACTAAGGTCCATCTAGTCAAGGCTACGGTTTTTCCTGTGGTCATGTATGGATCCAAGAGTTGGACTGTGAAGAAGGCTGAGCGCCAAAGAATTGATGTGTTTGAACTGTGGTGTTGGAGAAGACTCTTGAGAGTCCCTTGGACTGCAAGGAGATCCAGCCAGTCCATTCTGAAGGAGATCAGCCCTGGGATGTCTTTGGAAGGAATGATGCTAAAGCTGAAGCTCCAGTACTTTGGCCACCTCATGCGAAGAGTTGACTCAGTGGAAAAGACTGTGATGCTGGGAGAGATTGGGGGCAGGAGGAGAAGGGGACGACCGAGGATGAGATGGCTGGATGGCATCACGGACTCGATGGACTTGAGTCTGAGTGAACTCCGGGAGCTGGTGATGGACAGGGAGGCCTGGCGTGCTGCGATTCATGGGGTCGCAGAGTCGGACACGACTGAGCGACTGAACTGAACTGAGCTGAACTGACCTGCTTCCTGAGAAATCTATATGCAGGTCAAGAAGCAACAGTTAGAACTGGACATGGAACAACAGACTGGTTCTAAATCAAGAAAGGAGTACTTCAAGGCTGTATATTGTCACTGTGCTTATTTAACTTACATGCAGAGTATATCATGGAAAATGCTGGGCTGGATGAAGCACAAACTAGAATCAAGATTGCTGGGAGAAATATCAATAACCTTAGATATGTAGGTGACACCACCCTTATGGCAGAAAGTGAAGAAAAATTAAAGAGCCTCTTGATGAAAGTGAAAGAGGAGAGTGAAAAAGTTGGCTTAAAACTCAACAAGGATATTGGGGGCCACCTACTTGCTTGAATTAATTGAGATTCACCCCAAAAGCTGGGATCAATCCCTAAACTTCCTGTTGAATGGGGAAAATGGATCCTAACTTAGAACTGGTATAATACATGTTGAGAAGACAATTGTAACATCTATTAGGTAAGGGGCACAATTTCCATTTGGTAGAAGATATTTCTTATTTAGGAATCTCAAGCTGCAGTTTCAAGTAATGGAAGATACACATTTTGGAAACTGCTAGAAACTGCACTTACTAGTTTTGCTATGTTTGGTGTTTTTCTTACTAAGCCTTTTCTTGCATCTGTAAGATGGGAATAGCGGCTAGCTAATAGGATTTAGCAAAGATTTAATAAAATCACAAGAGGAAAAAGTGATGAAGCTATTAATAACAGTTGACTTCATTTATGGGAATCCTTGTCTTTAATAATGGCATAAAATGCGCACAAAGTTCTTCCAGCTCTTAAACTGTTTAAACAGAAGTTAATGGGCAGAAATCAGCAATTAAGGCTCTCCAAAGCTAAATTTATTTCTGCTTAACAGACAGTATCATGATTTTAAAATGAAAGAATGTATAAGTAGTACAGGGGAAGTAGTTGAAGAGAGAAAACCAAAGTGCTGAGAAAGAAAGAGGAAGTTCTAAAAGGACATTCTGAAGACCTTCACAACTCCTTTGGCAGTTTTTAAAATTTTCTGTTTTTAAGCAATTTGATTATGGTGAGTTTTAGAGTAGTTTTGTGGTTTTTGTACCTTATTGAACTTTTTGAAACTGTAGGTTTATACTTTTTGTTAAATTTGGAAATTTCCATTATTTCTTTTTTTTTTTTTTTTTAGTGTGGTTGTAAGTTTAATGTTACTGAATTAACAATACAGTTGGCTCTTGAACAACACAGGTTTTAATTGCATGGGTCCAATTACATGTGGATATTTTTCAATAGCAAATAGTATAGTGCTATACAATCCCTGGTTAGCTGAACCTGTGAAAGCAGAACTGTGGACTCAGAGGGCTGACTATGGGTTGTGAGCATCCTTGCATTTTGGTAACCCTAGTGGGTCTAAAATCAATTCCACACAGGTACAAAGGGATGAGTATATTCATTAAATAAGGTGTCTTAAACAGACAAACACATAAAGCAAAGCTATGCATTGATAGGTTGATGACAGTGTTGCAATCAGAGGCTTTGTTGCTGTTTTTAAGTCACAATGTCATGTCTGACTCTCTGATCTAATGGACTGCAGTGTGCCAGGCTCCCATGTCCTTTGCTATTTTCCAGAGCTTGCTCAAACTCATGTGCATTGAGTTGGTGATGCCATCCAATCATCTCATCCTCTGTCGCCACCTTCTCCTATTGCCCTCAATCTTTGTCAGCATCAGGGTCTTTTCCAATGAATCGGCTCTTTGCATCATGTGGCCAAAGTATTGAAGCTCCTGCTTCAGCATCAGTCCTTTGAATGAATATTGAAAGAGGTTTGTAGTAACTTAATTCTTATTTCCTCTAGAAGCAGTTCTCTAATCCAGTGTCCATAATGACTTTATAAAACATAATTACTAGGAATAACAAGAATTGACTACATATACATATGGATTTTTTTCACCATACTTTGTTTTTGTTGTTGTTCAGTTGCTAAGTCGTATCTGACTCTCTGTGACCTCATGGACTGCAGTGCACAAGATTTCTATGTTCCTCATTATCTCCAAGAGCTTGCTCAAGCTCATGTCCATCGAGCCGATGACGCCATCCAACCATCCCACCCTCTGCAGCCCCCCCCTCCTCCTGCACCCAATCTTTCCAAGAATTAGCTATCAGGATCTTTTCCAGTGAGTCAGCCCCCCCCAGCTGACCCAAGAATTGGAGATTCAGCATCAGTCCCCCCAATGAATCTTTAGGGTTGATTTCCTTCAGGATTTACTTGATCTCCCTGCTGACCAAGGGACTCTCAAGAGTCATTTTTAGCACCACAGTTTGAAAGCATCAGTTCTTCAGTGCTCAGTCTTCTTTATGGTCCAAGTCACATTTGTACGTGACTACTGGAAAAATCATAGCTTTGACTCTATGGACCCTTGTTGGCAGAGTGAGGTCTCTGCTTTTTAATATACAGTCTTGGCTTGTCATAGCTCTTCTTCCACAGGGCATGCATCTTTTAATTTCATTAATTTCATTTTGTTAATTTCACCATCCATAGTGATTTTCAAAGCCCCCCCAAAACAAAATATGCCACTGCTTCCACTATTTCCCCTTCTATTTGCCATGAAGTGATAGGACCAGAGAGTCCCTTGGACTGCAAGGATGTCCAACCAGTCCATCCCAAAGGACATCAGTCCCGGGTGTTCATTGGAAGGACTGATGCTAAAGCTGAAACTCCAATACCCTGGGCACCCGATGCGAAGAGCTGACCCACCGGAAAAGACCCCGATGCTGGGAGGGATTGGGGGCAGAAGGAAAAGGGGACAACAGAGGACGAGATGGCCGGACGGCACGACCAACTCGATGGACATGAGTCTGAGCAGACTCCGGGAGTTGGTGATGGACAGGGAGGCCTGGCGTGCTGCGATTCATGGGGTTGCATGACTGAATGACTGAAATGAACTGAACTGATAGGACCAGATGCCATGTTTGCCATTCATTAGTTTTTTTTTTTTTTTTTTTTGTGGGTGATTTCTTTTTTTTTTTTTTTTTATAATTTTTATTTTTACTTTAGTTTACTTTACATTACTGTATTGGTTTTGCCAAACATTGACATTAATTCACCACGAGTGTATATGCGTTCCCAAACACGAATCCCCTCCCATCTCCCACCCCATACCATCCCTCTGGGTCCTCTCCCTGCACCAGTCCCAAGCATCCTGCATCCTGCATCAGACATCAACCGGCGACTCATCTCCCACATGACAGTATACATGCTTCAATGCCACTCCCCCATCCCATCCCACCCCCTCCCTCCCTTCATTATTTCTTTCTGTATATTTTTTTGTGCCTGTACACTTCACTCCTTAAGAGAATCTGACTATACACGTTTCCCTAGTGGTCCGGGAGTGAGTGATGAGAATGGAGACCGAGCAGGAAGTCTGGGGAGATGGGTCCCTATCTCCTTGTGTTCTCCCAGGCGGTCCCTTCTGGGCGGGTCTGGGGAGCAATCAGCGGCGCAGGCAGCGCTCCCGCCTGGCACCCAGCCGTGATGCAAGGTCCACGCTTCCTGACCCCAGTCACACTCCCTTCTGTGCCTGGCCTTGCGGTCTGAAACAAGGAGAGTGTTCTTAAGAAAAACATGAAAGATGATCATTAACGTGATTTCTTGCTGTGTGCTGCTTTTGCAGGTGCTATTTCCGTGGGATTTCTCAAGGCTGTGACAGTACACTGTTAGGGGCCCCACCACGTCTCCCCCTTTCTGTTTTCACAGTAGACACGCTGTCTGAGCAACTTCTTCATCAATTCTCAGATAGTTTTTTTTTGATGTATCTGAGGACTAGACAGTTAAAAATATACATCCTGATATTATAGTACGAAGCAATCCTCCTCCTAAAGTTTTAATCCACAACATGGGGTTAACTGTATGTAAGCTTTCCTCAATTTCTTCAAACAAATCAGTCTCTTGGAGTTATTGTAAGTGAGCCTTCTGCGTATTAGAAACAGTAGCCTGTAACTGAGAACTATCTAAGGGTCGATTATGATGAATGCGTCCTCTCGAATGTTTAGATAATTGATCCCAACTATATGCACTTTGATTATACTTGCGAGGTGTGACACAAATCACACTTAAGGTGACTTTATAATTGTGAATTTCATACTTTGTCCTCTAGTGGGAGAGCTGCACCTTCTAAATCAACCAATCTTTCATTAATTTCTTGGTCCACGCGGGTCTGACTTCCCAGGCAGAACTTGCATTTTGGCGCCCGGCTGTTCAGATGTGGTTGTTCGTACGGTTGGATGCAGTGTTGCCCCAGCTACTGCTGCGGTCAGGGCTGTAGCAATAATTCCTCACAACAGCTGCTCTAAGGAGTCCAATAAACCTTTTGGAATGTTGTAGTTCTTTCTTGATAACTTTTAAAAGGGCATATGTTTCAGAAGAGCCTTCCCAAGGTCTGGTTTAATTTACTGGAAGCCTTATCCCCAATATCCTTCTTAATATAACAAATGAGTGAATAGAATTATAAACTAAAGAATTTAAGCAAGTATATAATTTACAATCATGGCAAGAAAGTTCTTGTACACTTTCATTGATATAAATTGTTTCTTTCAAGAGTACATAAAGATCTCTCATGTAAGCCTGAATATAAAATGTCCAGTTTGTACTGGTAATAAATGTCAATGAATAATTAGTTTTATTGGGATAATGTCCATCCCAAATTTGGAATTTTCTAAGACTTAAAGTCAATTTCGGAATCTCTCCTTGCCCTCTTCCTTGATCCAGTTTTGGGAAGGGGGATGACGTGCCACTCCCATGCCATATCATTAACATAAACTGGGATCATAGAATGCCCCCAGTCAACGGGTTTTAGTAACGGGGAGTTAGATAAATATGCCCAGTTAGTATGATTTTTAGATTTGGCTTTTGCTAGGGGTATATTCACTGCGGTGGTGATGAGAGCAAACAGGGCAACAGCCAGACTCCGAGAGTGACAGCTTTTCCTTCGTTTCCTAAGGTCTCCTCTGATTTCTGTGTTAATCTTTTAATTTGTCTCCGAGCGGGGATCTTGTTCCTCTTGTTCCAACGGGAGGGGAGTCATCATCTTTGTTTCAGACTCAGGCCTTTGAAACTCATTACTGGGGGCTCTGCGTCACATGCGAAGCGTCTCTTCTGTGGGAGTTCATTCATGATATGGTTTCAGATGACACAAGGGAATCCAAACGAATCACCTGGTGAATCACAAGCGAAACCCCTCCCCCGGTTATCAGACCCCACGCCATGAGTGCTACTGGACCATACTGCCAACAGGGGTTTTGGGGTGAATTTCTTTCTGTTCCTGGATAAAATGTCATTCTGCTGTAGTAAAATCATTATGTTGATGCAAAAAATTTAAAGTGAATACTGCTTTATGTAATTTTTGCTGTGGGGGAAGTGATATTCCATCTCCCCCTTTTTTTGTTTTTGTAACATTCTTTTAGACATCTGTTAGCTCATTCTACAGTAGCTTGTCCTTGTCCTTGGGGATTATAGGGGATTCCTATATGATGTTTTATAGACCAAGCTTTTAAAAAGTCCCCAGAGGCAGAACTAGTGTGAGCCGGGCCATGGTCCATTTTTATATTTTGTGGGAGGCCCATAGTAGCAAAGCAACTATGCAAATGTGAAATAACATGTCTTGTAGATTCTCCAGGGCAAGCAGTTGCCCAGATAAATTTAGAGTTAGTATCAACCTTGACTTGTACATAAGCAAACTTTCCAAAGGATGGAACGTGAGTGGGATTAATTTCCCCATTTCTGTTGGAGACATGGTTATGGCAATCATCTGACATGTAGGACAAGTCCTCACAATCTGTTTAGCTTGAGCCCAAGTGATGTGAAACTTGGTTTTTAAACATTTTGAGTTACAGTGTGTCAGGTCATGAAAGGTTGATGCCTCTGTAAAAGCTGGAAATAAAAGGGCATCGGCTCGAGCATTTCCTTCTGTTAAAGACCCTGGTAAATCAGTATGAGCCCAAATATGAGGAAAGTAGAATGGAAACTGTCGGTGTCTAGTCACTTGTTGTAAATTTGTAAAAAGAGTATATAATGTGGATGGGAAACTATCCTTAATAATCATTGTTTCTATATGATTATACAGTGGAAGTGAGAAATAGATTTAAGGGCCTAGATCTGATAGATAGAGTGCCTGATGAACTATGGACGGAAGTTCGTGACACTGTACAGGAGACAGGGATCAAGACCATCCTCATGGAAAAGAAATGTAAAAAAGCAAAATGGCTGTCTGGGGAGGCCTTACAAATAGCTGTGAAAAGAAGAGAAGTGAAAAGCAAAGGAGAAAAGGAAAGATATACCCATCTGAATGCAGAGTTCCAAAGAATAGCAAGAAGAGATAAGAAAGCCTTCCTCAGTGATCAGCACAAAGAAATAGAGGAAAAGAACAGAATGGAAAAGACTAGAGATCTCTTCACAAAAATTAGAGATACCAAGGGAACTGTTCATGCAAAATGGGCTCGATAAAGGACAGAAATGGTATGGACCTAACAAAAGCAGAAGATATTAAGAAGAGGTGGCAAGAATACACAGAAGAACTGTACAAAAAAGATCTTCATGACCCAGATAATCATGATGGTGTGATCACTCATCTAGAGCCAGACATCCTGGAAAATGAAGTCAAGTGGGCCTTAGGAAGCATTGCTATGAACAAAGCTAGTGGAGGTGATGGAATTCCAGTTGCGCTCTTTCAAATCCTGAAAGATGATGCTACGAAAGTGCTGCACTCAATATGCCAGCAAATCTGGAATACTCAGCAGTGGCCACAGGACTGGAAAAGGTCAGTTCTCATTCCAATCTCAAAGAAAGGCAATGCCAAAGAATGCTCAAACTACCGCACAATTGCACTCCTCTCACACGCTAGTAAAGTAATGCTCAAAAGTCTCCAAGTCAGGCTTCAGCAATATGTGAACCGTGAATTTCCAGATGTTCAAGCTGGTTTTAGAAAAGGCAGAGGAACCAGAGATCAAANTGCAGATGGTGACTGCAGCCATGAAATTAAAAGACGCTTACTCCTTGGAAGAAAAGTTATGACCAACCTAGATAGCATATTCAAAAGCAGAGACATTACTTCGCCAACTAAGGTCCGTCTAGTCAAGGCTATGGTTTTTCCTGTGGTCATGTATGGATGTGAGAGTTGGACTGTGAAGAAGGCTGAACGCCAAAGAATTGATGTGTTTGAACTGTGGTGTTGGAGAAGACTCTTGAGAGTCCCTTGGACTGCAAGGATATTCAACGAGTCCATTCTGAAGGAGATCAACCCTGGGATTTCCTTGGAAGGAATGATGCTGAAGGTGCAACTGCAGTACTTTGGCCACCTCATGCGAAGAGCTGACTCATTGGAAAAGACTCTGATGCTGGGAGGGATTGGGGGCAGGAGGAGAAGGGGACGACAGAGGAAGAGATGGCTGGATGGCATCACGGACTCGATGGACGCGAGCCTGAGTGAACTCTGGGAGATGGTGATGGACAGGGAGGCCTGGCATGCTGCGATTCATGGGGTCGCAAAGAGTCGGACACGACTGAGCGACTGAACTGAACTGAACTGAACTGAAGACCTCTGTCTCTCTTTACGTGACTGAAAATGACCAGGTGGCTACGGGAGTGTTGTCCCAGACTATGGGGACATGGAACAGACCCGTGGCTTCTCTCGAACGGCTGGACAATGTTGCCACTGGCTGGCCGGGGTGTTAACGGGCAGTTACTGTGGTTGCATTACTGGTCTGGGAAACAACCAAACTGACTTTGGGCTAAGATTTGGTCATAAAAGTCCCGCATCAGGACAACACTCTCCTGTGAGGGGTCCCCCATAAACAGCTGTTGACATCCCAGATTACTTAGTACCAGGGACTGTTATGTGAGAAGCCCCATGTTACTGTTGAGCCTTGTCAGGCCCTGAATCTGACCACTTTCCTTCCTCTGGGAGAAGGTGGACCTTCACATGATTGCAAGGAAATCCTAGAAGTTTAGCCAGCAGACCTGACATGAGAGACCAGCATATCCCAGACCCAGATTGGGTCCTTAACACCAATGGCCCCAGCCTGGTGAAACAAGGACTATGATTGTCGGGGTGTGCAGTAGTCATGGAAGAAACCGTCATTGAGGCTAGCTCTCTGCCATCACACTGGTCCGCTCAACGGGCTGAACTGCATGCTCTAATCCGGGCCCTCCAGCTGTCAGAAGGTAAGAAGGCAAAGCTTTACACAGACTCCAGGTGTGCTTTTGCTACTGTACATGTACATGGGTCTTTACATAAAGAGAGAGGTCTACTGATGGCCAACAGAAAGGGCATTAAAAACGAAGAAGAAGTCTTGTCTCCATTAGATGCTGAACAGGACCCTGAAAAGGTAGCAGTGATGCACTGTCGGGGTCATGAAAAGGAGGACACACCGCAAACACAGGGACACCAACCAGCAGAGAAAGCTGCAAAACACGTGGCTGAGAAACCTGGGGCTGCTGGTGGGGGATCTGTCAGAAACTTTGTACTCTCAAAAATGCCTAAGTTAACTTTGTCCCACAGTATATCCCGGCCCAAGACCAGCTGGCTGAAGCAGAAAAGGCCACCAAAAATGAAAAAGGTCAATGCTGCCCCTGGACATAAACAAAAACCTCCAGGAATACAGTTAAAAGGCACTCTAAGTCCTCACCCGTGAAATTAAAAGACATTTACTCCTTGGAAGAAAAGTTGTGGCCAACCTAGATAGCATATTGAAAAGCAGACATTACTTTGCCAACAAAGGTCCGTCTAGTCGAGGCTGTGGTTTTTCCTGTGGTCATGTATGGATGTGAGAGTTGTCCAGTGGTCATGTATAGATGGTCATGTATGGACTGTGAAGAAAGCTGAGCGCCAAAGAATTGATGCTTTTGAACTGTGTTGTTGGAGAAGACTCTTGAGAGTCCTTTGGACTGCAAGGAGATCCAACCAGTCCATTCTAGAGGAGATCAGCCCTGGGATTTCTTTGGAAGGAATGATGCTGAAGCTGAAACTCCAATACTTTGGCCACTTCATGGAAAGAGTTGACTCATTGGAAAAGACTCTGATGCTGGGAGGGATTGGGGGCAGGAAGAGAAGAAGTCAACCGAGGATGGCATCACTGACTCAATGGATGTGAGTCTGCGTGAACTCCGGGAGATGGTGATGGACAGGGAGGCCTGGCATGCTGCGATTCATGGGGTTGCAAAGAGTTGGACATGACTGAGCAACTGAACTGAACTAAACTGAAGTGGACTTTAACCCCTGCCAACACTCATGGTATGTACCTTCTCAGGATGGGTGGAGGCTTCCCCACCCGAACTGAAAAAGCAAATGAAGTGGCTTGCTGTCTGCTTCGAGAAGTAACCCCCAGATTTGGGTTCCCAACCAATATAGGGTCAGACAGTGGCCCTGCCTTTGTAGCTGACTTAATTCAACAGGTATATAAAGCTCTAAATATCCAGTGGAAATTACCTACGGCATATAGGCCCCAGAGTTCTGGGGTGGTGGAACTAACCAACCGGACAGATAAAAGAGACACTCTGCAAGTGGGTCATGGAGACTGACTCCTCCTGGGTGGACTTACTTCCCACAGCTCTGCTCAGACTCAGGATGGCCCCATGGTCCCAAGGCTATTCTCCGTATGAAGTTGTGTATGGGAGGCCCCCTCCCATAATAAAACAGGTGTCAACAAATTTGCCTCAGGTAAGGGGAGATGAGATTTCACAGCAGATGGAACAACTGGGAAAGGTAATAAATCAGGTAGCTAAGTTTGTACAAGAAAGGGTGCCGTTCCCCCTTGGGGAAAAGACTCACGAATTTGTGCCCGGGGATCAGGTGTGGGTCAAGGACTGGAAACATGACTCCTTGGCCCCACATTTGAAAGGTCCATGTACTGTTGTTCTAACCAAGCCCACGGCAGCTAAAGTTTCAGGTGTCACTCCCTGGATCCACCACATGAGGGTAAAGAGAGCATACCACGAAGACCCAGAGGACGCCAAGGGGACTACACAATAGGACCCCATGATCCTCGTGAAACCAAGATCATCTTATAGAAGAAAAAGAGATGAAGCTGTACAATCAACTGCTGCTACGAGAACTTGCCAGTATCATCTTGAGACTAACAATAGTTTCAGCTATGTGCTATAGTTAAAGTTGAATGTTGTGTATATATTCCTGATTTATCTGGCAATATACCAGCCGCCCTAGGTGACATGAAAGGCCAGGTTAAAGCTATGTCTGATGAGGACATTTCTTCTTGGACTTCGGTCCTATCTTGGGTGAAGCGTGATTGGTGGAAAATTATATTTACCATTGTTATAATTACCTTGATATTTCTGCTTTGTGGATCCTGCATTTTACAATGTATTATGAACTTTGTAACCCAAAGGTTGGTGTTGTTCTCCCAAACTGGCAGTCAGGGAGCCACTCAATATGTCCCTACGGGTGACGCTCATACTATGAGTTAGAGCGTCACGAGCGGGGAATGAAGGAGGAAACGGACAGGACGGGGTCCATCTTGCGAGCAGGACCCTGTCTTGGGCCAGACCGTGGACTTAGAGCTCTATGCCCGGTATCAATGGGAATGACAGCCAATGGAAAACCAGGCGCCCAGAAGGAAGAGCCCCAGGGCTCATACTTAGACTTGTTAAACAGTGGACAAGCACCAAGAGGCCTGTGGTCATACCCCAATAAACATAACAGAATTTATGATTCTATTTGTTTACACAGATAATCAGGGTATTCTCTTAGGCACTGGAGCCCTAGGCTTTGGAGAAGGCAGTGGCACCCCACTCCAGTACTCTTGCCCAGAAAATCCCATGGACAGAGGAGCCTGGTAGGCTGCAGTCCATGGGGTGGCGAAGAGTCAGACATGACTGAGTGACTTCACTTTCTTTTTTTTTAAAATTTTTATTTTTACTTTATTTTGCTTTACAATACTGTATTGGTTTTGCCATACATTGACATGAATCCGCCACGGGTGCACATGAATTCCCAATCCTGAGCCCCCCTCCCACCTCCCACCCTATATCATCTCTCTGGGTCTTCCCCGTGACAACTTCACTTTCACGCATTGGAGAAGGAAGTCACAACCCACTCCAGTGTTCTTGGGCTGCCGTCTATGGGGTCACACAGAGTCGGACATGACTGAAGTGACTTAGCAGCTTAGCAGCAGCAACTACCTAGGCTTAAGGCATATAAATCACAGATTAACTTTGATTGTATCTTTCTTTTCCTTTGTTCAGACTAGTCTCAGGGAATTTGGGAAGGTGGGATTGGGCATGTACACTTAGGGTATATAAGGTTTTCATGAAAACTGGTCGCAGTCCTTGGCTAAGAGGAGACTCTGCCTTGGGCCCGCTGGCATAATAAACTGCACCCCACTACCTGCATTGTCCTCTGAGTGAGTTTGTTTGTTTCCTGAAACGTGTGGCTACAACAACATAAGGTTATGTTAGCTAGAATAGGAAAAAGGAGTCCAGAAGAGTGGTGGCTAAAAGACAAGGAAGAGAAAAGCCTGTGAAGACAGAACAAAGGAAAGCCCGAAGGCTGGAGTGAGGACCTCAGGTGGAGCAAGCGGCGCTCCTGGCTGGCCCAGTATACACAGGGCAGGCCCGGGGGAGGCAAGAATCATGAGAAGAGGAGGCAAACGTCTTGGACTCTCTGCTGCCCGTGCGTGCTCTCTTTCTCCCTCTTTCTCTCTTCTCTTCGCATCTTTTTGGTCGGCATGCCCTCACGCCTCGAGAATGTATTCTCCTTTATTTTCTAAATGAAACTGAATGTAACACGAAGCTGTAACACTGCTCTGTCCAAGAGCTGTGACGCACCGAGGGCTTTAACGTCCGTTGCTTCAAATCTTTGTTGAGATGAGACAGAACTGACAATACACTCCCCTGACATCTATGGTGCCCTGACTCGGGGTTTAACCTGGCCGAACAAGGAGGACGCCCAGCACAGCGGGAGCCCGACTCGGAAAACGCCCACGGGAGAGGTGGAGTGAGAATAAAACGCAGCGCAGGGGAAGCGACAAGAAGCCCACCCAGCTGGAAACAGGACAGCAGACGAGCACTGGGCAGAAAGCTCACGCGGCTCAGTCTCAGGTTCCAGAGGCCTCCAGTTAACGCAGGGGGTCCTTGCTCCTATGGCTGGAGGGACAGATGCCTAACGACATCTTAATTCCTTTACAATCTGTCATTCCTAGTTTCCTGGAACCCCCTGGGAACAGGCGAGTGGCAGTGGGTGCAGCTGAGGGACTCTGGAGAGGCTACTCCTCACTATGTCCCAAAGGCACTCTCTGCTGAGCTCCAGTAGCTGTTGCCCAAGCCAGTGGGGGTTCTTCTGTCCTTAATCTTCTCTGTGCCAAGGATCAGGCCAATGAAAACTGTGAACACACATCAGGTCTTTAGCAGATTTTGGTGGCTCAGACGGTAAAGCATCTGCCTACGATGCAGGAGACCCAGGTTCGATCGCTGGGTCGGGAAGATCCCATGGAGAAGGAAATGGCAACCCACTCCAGTACTCTTGCCTGGAAAATCCCATGGACAGAGGAGCCTGGAAGGCTGCAGTCCATGGGGTCGCTGAGGGTCGGACACGACTGAGCGACTTCACTTTCACTATGAAGGGGATTCCTTGGCACATTTTCCCCCACTGCTTTTTCCTCCCGCCCTTCATCTCTCTCCTGGGACTTGAGCCCAGCCAAAACCCAGGATGCCTGGCATCAGGAGCTAATGAAGCTCAGGCTATGATGTTTCATTTCAAAACTTCAGTGAGAGACACAGCGACGGGGAAGAGGTGGATTTGTTAGGATTCAGAGAGAAGCACACTCTGCAGGGTGTGGGCCATTGCACAGGGCAAGGGATTAGGCCGTGGATTTAGGCCATGGAATGCAGTCTGTATACCTTTCGAAAGCTGGGTGAATTCATATGCTAAGGACTGGGAGGATCGGATCATCCCAGCCATTGGGAAACCACCCTCTGCTCCAATTTTGACAGTGCCCTGGGGCTGTCCCGCCACCTCTGGGTGTGCCAGCTAGCTTACAGTTCAGTTCAGTTGAGTCACTCAGTCATGGCCAACTCTTTGTGACACTATGGACCGCAAAACACCAGGCCTCCCTGTCCATCACCAACTCCTGGAGTTTGCCCAAACTCATGTCCATCAAGTCGGTGATGCCATCCAGCTATCTCATCCTCTGTCGACCTCTTCTCCTCCAACCTTCAATCTTTCCCAGTATCAGGCTCTTTTCAAACGAGTCAGCTCTTCACATCAGGTGGCCAAAGTACTGGAGTTTCAGCTTCAGCATAAGTACTTCCACTGAACACTCAGGGCTGATCTCCTTTAGAATGGACTGGTGGGATCTCCTTGCTGTCCAAAGGACTCTCAAGAGTCTTCTCTAACACCAAAGTAAAAAAGCATCAATACTTCAGTGCTCAGCTTTCTTTATAGTCCAAATCTCACATCCATACATGACCACAGGAAAAACCATAGCCTTGACTAGACGGACCTTTGTTGGCAAAGTAATGCCTCTGCTTTTTAATATGTTGTCTAGGTTGCTCATAACTTTCCTTCCAAGGAGTAAGCATCTTTTAATTTCCTAGCTGTAATCACCATCTGCAGTGATTTTGGAGCCCCCAAAATAAAGTCAGCCACTGTTTCCATTGTTTCCCATCTATTTGACATAAAATGATGGGACCGCATGCCATGATCTTCATTTTCTGAATGTTGAGCTTTAAGCCAACTTTTTCACTCTCCTCTTTCACTTTCATCAAGAGGCTTTTTAGTTCCTCTTCACTTTCTGCCATAAGGGTGGTGTCATCTGCATATCCGAGGTGACTGATATTTCTCCCAGCAATCTTGATTTCAGCTTGTGCTTCAACCAGCCCAGCGTTTCTTATGATGTACTCTGCATAAGTTAAATAAGCAGGGTGACAATATACAGCCTTGACATACTTGTTTCCCAATTTGGAACCAGTCTGTTCCATGTCCAGTTCTAACTGTTGCTTCCTGACCTGCATATGGATTTCTCAAGAGGCAGGTCAGGTGGTCTGNTAGTGATGCTTTCTAAGGCCCACTTGACTTCACATTCCAGGATGTCTGGCTCTAGGTGAGTGATCACACCATCATGATTATCTGGGTCATGAAGATATTTTTTGTATAGTTCTTCTATGTATTCTTGCCACCTCTTCTTAATATCTTCTGCTTTTGTTAGGTCCATACCATTTCTGTCCTTTATTGAGCCCATCCTTGCAAGAAATGTTCCCTTTGTATCTCTGACTTTCTTGAAGAGATCTCTAGTCTTTCCCTTTCTATTGTTTTCCTCTTTTTCTTTGCACTGATCACTGAGGAAGGCTGTCTTATCTCCCCTTGCTATTTTTTGGAACTCTGCATTCAGATGCTTATATCTTTCCTTTTCTCCTTTGCTTTTCACTTCTCTTCTTTTCACAGCTATTTGTAAGACCTCCACAGACAGCCACTTTGCTTTTTTGCATTTCTTTTTCTTGAAGATGGTCTTGATCCCTCTCTCCTGTACCATGTCATGAACCTCCGTCCATAATTCTTCAGGCATCTGTCTATCAGATCTAGTCCCTTAAATCTATTTCTCACTTCCACTGTATAATCATAAGGGACTTGATTTAGGTCATACCTGAATGGTCTAGTGGTTTTCCCTACTTTCTTCAATTTGAGTCTGATTTGGCAATAAGGAGTTCATGATGTGAGCCAAAGTCAGGTCCCAGTCTTGTTTTTGCTGACTGTAGAGAGCTTCTCCATCTTTGGCTGCAAAGAATATAATCAATCTGATTTCGGTGTTGGCCATCTGGTGATGTCCATGTGTAGAGTCTTCTCTTGTGTTGTTGGAAGAGGGTGTTTGCTATGACCAGTGTGTTCTCTGGCAATCCTCTGTTAGCATTTGCCCTGCTTCATTCTGTATTCCAAGGCCAAATTTGCTTGTTATTCCAGGTGTTTCTTGACTTTCTACTTTTGCATTCCAGTCCCTTATAATGAAAATGACATCTGTTTTGGGGTGTTAGTTCTAAAAGGTCTTGTAGGTCTTCATAGAACCTCCAACTTCAGCTTCTTCGATGTTACTGGTCAGGGCATAGACTTGGATTACCGTGATATTGAATGGTTTGCCTTGGAAATGAACAGAGATGATTCTGTCCTTTTTGAGATTGCATCCAAATACTGCATTTTGTACTCTTTTGTTGACCTAAAGGTGTCATTTATTCTAAGGGTTTCCTGCCCGCAGTAGTAGATATAATGGTCATCTGGGAGAAGGCAACGGCATCCCACTCCAGTACTCTTGCCTGGAAAATCCCATGGGCGGAGGAGCCTGGTAGGCTGCAGCCCATGGGGTCGCTGAGAGTTGGACACGACTCAGTGATTTCACTTTCACTTTCCACTTTCATGCATTGGTGAAGGAAATGGCAACTCACTCCAGTGTTCTTGCCTGGTGAATCCCAGGGACGACAGAGCCTGGTGGGCTGCCGTCAGACACGACTCAAGCGACTTAGCAGCAGCAGCAGCAGCAGAGTTAAATTCACCCATTCCAGTCCATTTTGTAATGACCCGGTCTCCCAGGTCATTACAAAGTGACAGTGGGACATCATCTACTTCTGAAGTCACCCAAGGTGTCTCTAAACCATCGGGCATTCCTTATTATCTCCATTGTGCCTGGAGGCCTCACTCTTCAGGAAAAGTAGAAAGAGCCAATCAACTCTTAAAATCAGCCAAAAACAAAAAAAAGATAACCCAGGAAACCTCCCTGGGATGGAAGGAGGCTTTACCAATAGCTCTCCTCTGTACCCGTATTGCCCCTAAGGAACAGGTTCATCTTGGTCCTTACGAGATGCTATAGGGGAGACCTTTTATTTATGTCAATGACTTCTTCCTAGATCCAGAGGCTCAGACCCTCCAGTCTTATACCATGGCCATTTGTCAATTCCAATAGGATAGATGCTTGTGTGATGTGAACCAGAACCCAAAAGATTCTAAGGAGTCACCACTATATGCTCCAGGGGCTGAAGTCCTAATTAAAGTCTGGAAAGATGGGTCCCCAAAGGCTCCACAAGGAAGGGCCCCTACCCTGTAATACTTTCTACCCCCACAGCAGTCAAGGTACCAGAACATGACTCCTGGACTCACTACTCATGAGTCAACCTGTGGAAGAAGACAGAAGAGGACACTCAATACATCTGTGAGCCCCTTGGAGATCTCAGATGCCTATTCAGGACTGCAGATGAGTGTTATTCTAATGGACACCCCCCAAAATCAATATACCTGTGAGCCCCTGGGAGATCTCAGATACCTATTCAGGACTACTAATGAGTGCCATTCTAATGAACACCCCCAAAATCAAATTTCTGAGGATAAGATTTCTCAGGACAGCTCTAAAGAGTCAACACAGCTTGGCCGGGGTTGTACTCCAGAACATACAGGAGATAGATCTTCTGATCCCTGAACAAGGAGGGACTTGAGCCATCCTGGCAATGGGAATTTGGAGTTGGCTAATGCCCCTACTAATCCCTGTTAGGCCGTATTGATGCTGCTTATGATTGCTCCATGTATTATCACTTGTCTAACCCATTTTGTGTCTGCCCAGGTCAACAAGCTACAAATGCAGGGCCAGTTCAGCAAGGATATATAAAGTTACAGCCGACCATGGAAAATATCGCTCACCCTTCGATGGGCACTGCTGTAAGGACTCTGAGGCCTGAAACAAGCAAGACGGGGGGGCCCAATGCCCCTCACCATCCCAGTTCAGCAGGAAGTAGCCAGAAAGACCTCGACACCTGTGTTCCCAAAGAATTGGGCCTCCCATCTCTTAACGGGGGAATGTTAGGTAGTTAGAATAGGAAACAGGAGTCCAGAATGGCAGTGGCTAAAAGACAAGGAAGGGAAAGGCCCGCAAAATAGAACAAAGAAAAGTCCAAGGACTGGAGTGAGGACCTCAGGTGGAAGAAACAGCACTCCTGGCTGGCCCAGTTTACACAGCACAGGCCCAGGGGGAGGAAAACATATTAGAAGAGCAGCCAAAGGGCCAGGGGTCCCCTTTTTTGGGCACGCTCTCTCTCTGTCTCTCTTTCTGCCTCTCTCTTCTCTTCATTTCTTTTGGGTCAGCATGCTCTCATGCCTCAAGGATGTAGTTTCCTTTATTTTTTAAGTAAAACTGACCTGTAACACAGAGCTGTACACTGTTGGAGAGCTCTGATGTGCTGAGGGCCTCAATGTCCATCGCTTCAAATTTTTGTTGCAATGAGATTGCACTCCCCTGACAACTGGATAGTGGCTGCTTGATATCAGGCCCTGAGCAAGACGATACCACAGTGCTTCTTCTCAGTCCCTGTGCCTGTCCCAGACCCACGACAGACACTGGAGCAGGCTAGCTGACCGTGGTTTAGGTCAGTGTTGAGAGGTGATGACATAGACGCATTGGCTCCAGTGTCTATTAAACCTGGAAAATTTTGCCACTTACATTGACTTGACAACTGGGTCTGGATTCCAAAATCTTTTCAGTGAGAAAAACACGAGCCCGGCCTGTGCTTGCAAACCCCCCGGGCCTGTGCTTTTTGTCTGAATGTCCGGCATCCACATAAGACAGAGAGCTGAGCACTTCGATCCCCTTCAGAACCTTCCAAGAAGAGCGGCAGAGACCATGACCTTCAACTCTCCTTTATAATCACTGTCTATAACTCCGGCATGAATTTGAACTTCCTGGGAAGTTAGTCCCAGTCTTCCTAACAACAACCCAACAGCCCCCTGTGGAAGCAGTCCAGATATTCCCGTGAGATAATAGCTGGCGTCTCTCCAGGGGCGACAGTAACATCCTGACCACCACTTGCATCAAGGGCTGTGTCCCTGGGCTGCTGGGGATGACTCCGTGGTGCGGCGTGTAATCCTGGCCGTTGCTGCTGGCGGGAGCAGTCGGGGAGACGTCTGTGGAGTCGGGACAGGATTGGGCTCCCTTGCTTGCCGGGGCTGGGAGCATACCCTGGAGGCCGTTTCCTGAAAGTAGGGAATCATCCTCATGAAATTTAGAACGGCACTGATTTGTCCAATTATTTCGTTTTTTACATTTTGCACAGAGGCCAGGGACATTCCCCTTTTCTGAATTACCTTTTTGAAAGGTCCCTTTCTTACATTCTACTCTAGTATGTCCAGGTTTCCCACAATTAAGGCAAGTGCTGGGGAATTTTGGAAGTGGTAATCCTGCCATAGCCTGAGCTAATAAATCAGCTTTAAAGGATTAGGTTCCCACTCCCTGGCATAGTTTAACATAATCCTTCAAACTAGCTTTTCCTTTCAAAGGGTTCATTACCTTCTTGCAATCCATGTTAGTGACTAAAGTGAAGTCACTCAGACTCTTCGCGACCCCAAGGACTGTAGCCTACCAGGCTCCTCCCTCCATGGATTCTCCAAGCAAGAGTACTGGAGTGGGTTGCTGTTTCCTTCTCCAGGGCATCTTCCATCGGGGATCGAACCCGGGTCTCCCGCATTCCAGGCTGACGCTTTACCCTCTGCGCCACCAGGGAAGCTGTTAGCATTGTCATAAGCCAGCAATTATAATACGACGTCTGCCGCCTGACATTTGCGACTGGCGTGCAGACTGCAGTCTTGTAATTGGGCTCTTTAGGCCCCTGGACAGTTTTCTGAAAGGAAACAGAAATCTGGCTTCTGACTCTATTTTCTCTCAGGCCCTCAAGCGGACCTCTGCAGTCGCTCCGAGCCTTGATCATTCATACCTGTTTGATCTTGCCCTCTGCCCCGTGGACCTGTCCCCGCACGTTGTTCTGACGAAACAGGGATCTTATGAGTCTGATCATGTAGCCTGGGTCTCAGCATGGTCCTGTCACCAAGTTCTACACTGAAGAAATTCCCCTGGGGCTAAGATTGTTTTTGCTAATGTCGATCCATCTTCTGGAATGAGGTGATTGCCCTCTGCCACACCCTGAACTAGTCCCACTGTGAAGGGGGAATTTGCACCATAATTTTGTACTGGCTTGCTTTAATTCCTTTAGGATTTTAAAAGGGAAAGTTTCATGAATAGCCTCATAGACTCCATTAGGGTTGTTAGGATGGACACCAGGAGGTACCCTCTCATGGATAGTAATGGGAAAGGCAGGAGGAGAAGCCTTTAAGTCTCTGTCCCGTGGTGCTTGTGGAATTCCTCTTGGTGTGGATGAAGGATGAGGAGTGGGCACAGACTCTCAATGGAAGATGCTCCCTGCAAAAGCAGGTGGTGCCGTGGGGGACGGGGTGGGGGAGGCGGAGGGAAAGCTCCCTCATCTCCCTTGGGAGCCGTGGGGGGCTTGCCCTTTCCCTCAGAGTCCACATACTCTGGACTTTGAGGTTTTTCCAAAGAGTCATCATCACTTTCATCAGAAGAATCAGAAGTGTGCCAAGATTCCAGTATCGACTTAATTAATGGCCGTGCACTCTGAGTAGAAATAGGGAGTGGAGTTCCTTTTGCACGTTCTTTCTTTAACTCAGCTCCAACCTTTTCCCAGACTTTTAAATATAAGGTCCCTATTGACAGGAACCAGCAGCAATATTTATCCATGGTTTGCAACAATTCTAATAATCGCCCTTCACTAATAGAAGCTCCCCCCACTTTCAAGAGCTGCCTTAATAAACAAATATATTGCTGATAGTGTTCTGCACTCTCAACATCTTCCATTTTAACCCTGATTAAGTGGCTGAAGGACTTACCATGGGAATTTTCAGAGGCCTCTCAGCCATCCCAGGTTCCACCTCACTGTCATTTCACTTTTGCTCTTGTGGTCATTCACTCCAGCCCCATGCTGGCGCCAGTTGTTGCCCTAATGGTCCAGGAGCGACGAGAATGGAGACGGAACATGAAGCCTGGGCTAGGAGCTAGGGGGCCTGCAGCCTTTCCTGGGCTGAGGCCCAGAGTCTACTCTGAGCCAGCTTTTGTGCCTGATTGCAGACTACAAGACTTTCTCAGATCTTATCTTTCTCAAGACACGTGCTGTGTTAATCGCCTGCTCTTAAGTGTCCTGGACTTCACTGCCGTGGTCCCAATCTCCTTGTTTTGCCCAGGCCACCCCTTCTGGGCTGGTCTCAAGAACAGTCAGTGGGCACACGCTGCTCCAAGGTGCACGCTTCCCTGTCCCCAGTCATACCCCCTTCTGGGTCTGGCCTTGGGGTCTGTAACAAGGAGATTATTCTTAAGGAACACACGAAAGATAATCATTAACTTGATTTCTTAATATAGTCTGTGTTCCCAGGTGCTCTTTCTGTGGGACTTCTCGAGGCTGTGGCAGTGCCTTACTAGGAATCCCCGCTGCAGACACGCGCTGGGCCCTCGCAGTTGTTTTACGGCTCACTGACGGTCTTTTCGTTTCCGATCATCTATGCTCCACGTGTTTGCCTCTGGACGCTCTGCACTGGCGTGTTCCCTGCTGACTGATCTCTTCTGCATGTCTAGTTACCATTAATGCTGTCGCTGTATTTTTCACTTCATGTGTTGCAGCTTTCTTCTCCAGAAGTGGGCCTTGGGTCTTGTTTATATCTTTATCGTCTCTATTTAGCTTTTTGGACCTACTGAAAAGTTACCAAAAAGACTGCTTTAATGTCCTTGCCTGCTAATTTTAACTTCTATGTTAGTTTTAGCTTTCATTTTTTTTTCTCATCATGGGTTGTATTTCCCTACTTCCTCATGTCTGATCATCTAAAATTGCATGCCAAACTTTGTGAATTTTGTCTTGTTGGATATTTATTATTCCTATAAATATTCTTGAGGTTTGCCACAAAGTGCACCTAAATTACTGGGGCACCGTTTGACCCTTTCAAGTCTTGCTTTTAGGGTTTGTTAGGTGGGATCACCGCAGCACTTAGCCTTGGGCTAATGATTTTCCATTCCTGAGATGAGACTCTTCTGAGCACCCAACCCAGTGCCTACAGAACTGAGGTTTTTCTGCATAGCTGGTGGGAACAGGAATCTTCCGGACCCTGAGAACTGGCCACTGTCCTCTAATTTCTCAGCAGTCTCTGTCCCTGGTCCTGGACAGGTTCCTTGCAGTGCCCCTGAGAACACATGTAACTAGTCAGGGATCTGCTGAACTCTCTAGGGAGGCCCTCTGTAGCTCTCCGGTTTATTTCTCTGTGTACCTCTCTGTCCTGTGAGCTCCACCCTGTGGTCTCCCTGGACCCTCAGCTTGTTGCTTCAACTCAGGAGGCCTGCTCGCTCTGCCACTTGAGGAAACTCAAGCCAGTAAGTTGGGTAACTGGTAACAAACTTCATTTGTCTCCCTTTCTCAGCATTACTGTCCTTTGTCACTAGAAGGCCAGTATTTTGAAAACCACTATTCCATATATTTTGCACGTATTTTTTTTCCTTGGAGTGTGTGTGTGTGTATGTGTGTTTGGGGTTGGGGGCAGTTGTTCCAGGGAGGAGACTAAATCCAGACACTGTTACTCCATCTTAGCTGGAACAAATATCTTCAATCAAAAATTTTAAGGACAAAATCGCTAAGCTGTCAGCAGTTGTGTGATTAGAGTTTTAAACCTTATTCCCACTGCTGCAAAACAGTCTTAGACAGAAGGTAAAATAAAAAACACTAGAAACAGGCATTTAAATAGCTAGATTTACAATATTTTTCTTATAATTTGCATGGTCTTTTATTTATTATATACTTTATAATTCATATCATAATTCTTTAATGTAGGCAACATCTTCATTATTTTAGAAGTGTAGAATCTGGATTCAAGAAAGCTAATGAGCTATTATACTTATGTAAAAGCCATTATCCTTATGCTTCAGTTCAGTTTAGTCGCTCAGTTGTGTCCGACTCTTTGCGACCACATGAATTGCAGCACGCCAGGCCNTATGCTTCAGTTCAGTTTAGTCGCTCAGTTGTGTCCGACTCCTTGCGACCACATGAATTGCAGCACGCCAGGCCTTCCTGTGCATCACCAACTCTCGGAGTTCATCCAAACTCTTGTCCATCAAGTTAGTGATGACATCCAGCCTTCTCATCCTCCGTCGTCCCCTTCTCCTCCTGCCCCCAATCCCTCCCAGCATCAGAGTCTTTTCCAATGAGTCAACTCTTCGCATGAAGGGAGATGTAGACTTAATATGCTTTGACCTCAGTAGAGCATTTGAGAAATTTCCCCTGATCTTTACCTTGATACAGACATAATGAGAAAAATGGAGATGCAGTTCTGCGAGATTAAAGGAATTTCTTTAAAACAAAGAACATGGACAAATGACTTTTCTGCCTATTGAGATGCCTGTCTTGAAGATCAACAAATCTTCCTGTCTTGATCATTTTCTTCAATAACTTGAATTAAGCCATAGAAATCTTATGAGGGAGAGTTAAAATAAATAATAGAATGAAGATTCAGAGTCTCAAGATCTCAATATAATTGATGTGACCAAAAATCAACAAATGCTTGAAAGAAACAAATACAAATACTTTTTCAGGTTAAAATTATAAAAATAGTGTAGAAATATGAAAACAGAAAACATAACAATACAATGAGAGTGCTAGAACTAAACATGTTCTCTCTTCCTCAAATATTTCCCCCTGCAACATGCAGTAATGTACAAGAGAGACACCCAAAACAAAGGTTGGGAGTGGAGTGGTGGGCATGTGTAACTTAGCAAGCACAATAAATCATAATGATAAAGGGTTCAGTTCAGTTCAGTCGCTCAGTCATGTCCGTCTCTTGTGACATCATGAGTCGCACACGCCAGGCCTCCCTGTCCATCACCAGCTCCCGGAGTTCATTCAGACTGACGTCCATCGAGTCCGTGATGCCATCCAGCCATCTCATCCTCTGTCGTCCCCTTCTCCTCCTGCCCCCAATCCCTCCCAGCATCAGAGTCTTTTTCAGTGAGTCAACTCTTCGAATGAGGTGGCCATGTACTGGAGTTTCAGCTTCAGCATCATTCTTTCCAAAGAAATCCCAGGGCTGATCTCCTTCAGAATGGACTCGTTGAATATCCTTGCCGTCCAAGGGACTCTCAAGAGTCTTCTCCAACACCACAGTTCAAAAGCATCAATTCTTCGGCACTCAGCTTTCTTCATAGTCCAACTCTCACACCCATACATGACCACAGGAAAAACCATAGCCTTGACTAGATGGACCTTAGTCAGCGAAGTAATGTCTCTGCTTTTGAATATGTTGTCTAGGTTGCTCATAACCTTTCTTCCAAGGAGTAAGTGTCTTTTAATTTCATGGCTGCAGTCACCATCTGCAGTGATTTTGGAGCCCAAAAAATAAAGTCTGACACTGTTTCCATTGTTTCCCCATCTATGTGCCATGAAGTGATGGGACCAGATGCCATGATCTTCGTTTTCTGAAAGTTGAGCTTTAAGCCAACTTTTTCGCTCTCCACTTTCACCAAGTGGCTTTTTAGCTCCTCTTCACTTTCTGCCATAAGGGTGGTGTCCTTTGCATATCTGAGGTTATTGATATTTCTTCCAGCAATCTTAATTCCAGCTTGTGCTTCTTCCAGTCCAGCGTTTCTCATGATGTACTCTGCATATAAGTTAAATAAGCAGGGTGACAATATACAGCCTTGACATACTTCCTTTCCTATTTGGAACCAGTCTGTTGTTCCATGTCCAGTTCTAACTGTTGCTTCCTGAACTGCATACAGATATCTCAAGAAGCAGGTCAGGTGGTCTGGTATTCCCATCTCTCTCAGAATTTTGCACAGTTTATTGTGATCCACACAGTCAAAGGCTTTGGCAAAGTCAATAAAGCAGAAATAGATGTTTTTCTGGAACTCTCTTGCTTTTTCGATGATCCAGCGGATGTTGGCAATTTGATCTCTGGTTCCTCTGCCTTTTCTAAAACCACCTTGAACATCTGGAAGTTCACGGTTCACGTATTACTGGAGCCTGGCTTGGAGAATTTTGAGCATTACTTTACTAGCATGAGTGCAATTGTGCGGTAGTTTGAGCATTCTTTGGCATTGCCTTTCTTTGGAATTAGAATGAAAACTGACCTTTTCCAGTCCTGTGGCCACTGCTAATTTTTCTCAATTTGCCAGCATATTGAGTGCAGCACTTTCACAGCATCATCTTTCAGGATTTGAAACAGCTCAACTGGAATGCCATCACCTCCACTAGCTTTGTTCGTAGTGATGCTTTCTAAGGCCCNTCATGGGGTTCTCAAGGCAAGAATATTGAAGTGGTTTGCCATTCCCTTCTCCAGTGGACCACATTCTGTCAGACCTCTCCACCATGATCAGCTCGTCTTGGGTTGCCCCACGGGCATGGCTTAGTTTCATTGACTTAGACAAGGCTGTGGACCTAGTGTGATTAGATTGACTAGTTTTCTGTGATTATGTTTTCAGTGTGTCTGCCCTCTGATGCCCTCTTGCAACGCCTACCATCTTACTTGGGTTTCTCTTACCTTGGGTGTGGGGTATCTCTTCACGGCTGCTCCAGCAAAGCACAGCCACTGCTCCTTACCTTGAACGAGGGTATGTCCTTACTGCCACCCTTCTTGACATTCAAAGTGGGATATGATAAAGGGCATGGTATTCAATAAATATCTCATGTGAATTGTTAAGTATTACATAGAGTATTAACAATTAGAAAGCAAAACTTTAAGGATACGAGATAATAAAGAACTATAACAGGAGTAGACTTTAATTTAGCTTTTTCAGCCTCTGACAGAAAAGTAAGAATATTGGTAATTAACATAGGTAGCCTCAAAGGGTATATATCCAACTATATGCTTAAATCAGAATTGCCACTTTCCCCCCATTGATTATAGAATATTTAGGGCTTCTCTCATGGTTCAGATGGTAAGGAATTCACCTGCAATGCAGGAGACCTGAGTTTGATCCCTGGGTCAGGAAGATCCCCTGGAGAAGGGAATGGCAGTCCACTCCGGTATTCTTGTCTGGAGAATTCCATGGACAGAGGAGCCTGGAGGGCAACAGTTCATGGGTTCGCAAAGAGTTTGACAGTATGTGAACCGTGAACTTGCAGATGTTCAAGTTGGATTTAGAAAAGGCAGAGGAACTAGAGATCAAATTTCCAACATCTGCTGGACCATTGAAAAAGCAAGAGAGTTCCAGAAAGACATCTACTTCTGCTTTATTGACTATGCCAAAGCCTTTGACTGTGTGGATCACAACAAACTGAGGAAAATTCTTCAAGAGATGAGAATATCAGACCACCTGACCTGCCTCCTGAGAAATCTGTATGCAGGTCAAGAAGCAACAGTTAGAAGTGGACATGGAACAACAGACTGGTTCTAAATTGGGAAAGGAGTATGTGAAGGCTGTATATTGTCACCCTGCTTATTTAACTTCTATGCAGAGCACATCATGAGAAACGCTGGACTGGAAGAAGCAGAAGCTGGAATCAAGATTGCTGGGAGAAATATCAATAACCTCAGATATGCAGATGACGCCACCTTTATGGCAGAAAGCGAAGAACAGCTAAAGAGCCTCTTGATGAAAGTGAAAGAGGAGAGTGAAAAAAACTAAGAAACATTCAGAAAACGAAGATCATGGCATCTGGTCCCATCACTTCATGGTAAATAGATGGGGAAACAGTGGAAACAGTGTCAGATTTTAGTTTTTGGGACTCCAGAATTATTGCAGATGGTGACTGCAGCCATGAAATTAAAAGACACTTGCTCCTTGGAAGAAAAGCAATGACCAACCTAGACAGCTTATTAAAAAGCAGAGGCATTACTTTGCCAACAGTAGTCCATCTAGTCAAAGCTATGGTTTTCCCAGTAGTCGTGTATGGATGTGAGAGTTGGACTATAAAGAAAGCTGAGTGCTAAAGAATTGATGCTTTTGAACTGTGCTGTTGGAGAAAACTCCTGAGAGTCCCTTGGACTGCAAGGAGACCCAACCAGTCCATCCTAAAGGAAATCAGTCCTGAATATTCATGGAAGGACTGATGCTGAAGCTGAAACTCCAGTACTTTGGCCACCTGATGCGAAGAATTGACTCATTGGAAAAGACCCTGATGCTCAGAAAGATTGAAGGCAGGAGGAGAAAGGGACAACAGAGGATCAGATGGTTGGATGGCATCACCAACTCAATGGACGAGTTGAGTAAACTTCAGGAGTTGGTGATGACAGGGAGGCCTGGTATTCTGTAGCCCTTGGGGTTGCCAAGAGTTGTGCATGACTGAGCAACTGAACTGAACTGAGCAACTAAGCGTGAGCACAACAGGACATTTATAAAACTGACCACGTATTAGTCCACCAAGAAACTGCAATACATTTCAAAAAGTAGAAATGTATAATCCTATTTTTTTAATTTGGAAAAGTTACTAGCATTATATGGTTAATAGATTTATATTAATCTAAAAGTTATAGATTTATATGAGAAAATGTTGCTCATTGCTTTTACTTGATAGTAATATAAATGATTATTTTTATATTAAAACTCCAATGGGATACACAGGATACATAGTTCCTCTTATAACGGCACTCAAGGTCCTGGGCCAGGTCTATAGAGGAACGTTTTGGGAACGAAGTTGTGTCCTGATTTCCCTCAGAGCAAAGGAAACTGCCTCTCCAGCTATATCTGAGCTTCTCTGGGCAGAGCTGTGTCTTGTTCACTTTTGCATCCCCAGTACTTGACCGAAGGCCTGGCGCATAGTAGTTGCTTTGTAAATGCTAACTGGATGCATAATATAAGCTTCTTTTTACCTCTTGGCAGGTAAGGTAGATTTAGGAAACCTGACCTTCCCCTCTTCTATCATTCCTCAGCACCAGCCTACTGGGCAGCGGCCAGGGGATAATTTCTACTCACAGGAAAAACTGATGTATTCCTGTCCTGTTCTGTCACCTGGACTGCATGGCTCAGGCGGCGCCTTCCACTGATGTCCAGAGCATTCTGAGTGGACGGTGCGCCAAAGGGTGCCTGCAGCTCCAGCGTGCAGGAGGCATTCAAGAATAGAATGGATCTGACATCCCTTGTTTACTTTGCCTCCTTTGCTTCTCTCAGGTGTGGGGATGTTCAACAAGGAAAAGAAGGACTAGAGACATAACTTGAGAGAAAGGATGACGGGAAAGCATCCTGAAGTCACCTATTCCCAGATATTCTCTCTATAGGCAGACGCCAGGCACAGTGCAGAAAGGGGGGGGGAAGAACTGAAGAAAAGTGATGCCCCTCCGAAAGGTGTGTATGTGCAAGCTGTCTACTAAAAGATCACTCCTAGGAAATGAATTTGATAATTTTTTATTAAGAAAAAATAGTGTTAATAACAAAGCAATATGTACATTGTAAAAACTGCTTACACAATAAATTAGAGATATATTCCATAAATTTTAAAATATATTTTAGCTCTAACAAAGGCACTTCTTCAGGATAGGCTTGCATATACCACTCTTGTCTGTTAGATAACTTTTTAAATTTGGCTTAGAATATGTTCACAACACTTTGCTCGGAAATTATTTCATGTTGCTTCATTATATGCACAACTCTGAGCACTCCTTTTGTTTTCGTTTCCCTTTCTAAATGTCTGCCTTTTAAACAGAGGTTTACATGCTATCAAGTTCAAAATTTTTATCTCCCAAGGGAAAAGTTCTCCTTCTACTACACTTTTAGATTCTTTCCTTGAGTTAGGGTTTATACAGTTCCAGCTGAGAATTACTGCCACAAAGCCAGTGGCTCAGGCATTAATGCTTAAAAAAAAAAAAAAAGCCTCCCATGACACTTGAGGGCTAACACTTTCCCCACATTATACACTTACATTAAACAACAGATACTTACAAAAATAAGCTAAGAAACCCTCTGAAATTAAAACATTGGTGGTCTCTTAAATGTCACAGAGTTAACATTCCATCTACCTAATAAAAATGATTTGTTTTCTTGCTGTGAAATGTCTTTATTGAAGGTTTATTTTGTTTTTATGAAATGCGACTGAGACGCTGCCACAGTTCTTTCAAGTATGTGACTTGTTCCAGGCACTCATTTGTTTTGACTTGTCTTTTCCTTATTTTCTTCATTGTCTGGGTATTATTTATCTGTGGAATAGGAGAAGCAATAGAGAAAATTGATCATCACTATCTTCGGCTGATAATTTTGTCTTCTTTATGCAAACCTACCTCTCAGTGTGTCCCTCAAGACACCCACACAGCTCCTACCTGCTTTCTCCAGAGGATCGCCCTCCCATCTTTCCACCCGCAGACTTCAAGGCCAAGCCCCGCCTCCTTCGCAAGGCCTCTGCTAATTGCTTAGACATCTCTTTTGGAAATTCTCCTAGCACTTCATGGTGTTTATCACTTAACTGGTTCTCACTTATAGCTGTTGTTATTATTACATCATGGCTTTTCCCCATAGCACTGAGCACAAAGTTTTATACATGAGAAACTGAATATTTATTAAATAGATGAAGAACTGACAATTTCATAATCTCCCTGGCAAGATCCTAAGTTCTTCAAGAAAGAGTTATCTTATGCTTCTTTATAGATATAATTCAATAGACCTATTATTTGTACCCAGAGTGCTCCCAGCCTCTGTCCCTCCCAATCTCTGAGATGTACCACAGACACCTGAAGGCTTATTCTGAAGAGGAGTCTGTCAAAAAAAAAAGATTGCAATCATCTGGCGTATTCCTTCACCTGAATTACTCTTGAGTAGAGACTGACTGGGCCTCCTAAACACACAGTATTCAGATCAATATAGTTCACCAGGTTAAGCAAAAAGCTTACAATCTATTATCTGCTAAATCACTGATTTTAGGCTGCCTTTGGACTTGAGAGAGGGCTAAAATAAATCATCCAAACTTTCCCTTTTTCACATGCTGTCTAAACTTATCTAGAATGTCCTCTGTGCTTTTACCGTGATGAATATCACTGTGGTCATCTGTAGATTTGCCAGAGTCTCCTTAACAGGAGATACACAGCCAAACAGGTTTTTCATATGGCTGCCTGGTACCGAGAATCCAGCTAAAGCTCATTCCAGAGCCTGTGGCTTCAATCCGTAAAAACTGAGAGCCTTAGTCACCCATTCAGTGTACAGACTGTAAAGTCCACTGATGAGCAGGCCAAAATCATCCACATCGGCACTGTTTCTTTCAGTGTACAGACTGTAAAGTCCAGTGATGAGCAGGCCAAAATCATCCACATCGGCACTGTTTCTTTTTGTCTTTTTAGAGTCTGTCATTAGGAAGATAAATTCCCTGCTTTACTTGACCGCTGAAATAAATACTGAGAACTTGTTACACACTACACACTGTTCCAAATGCTTTTACATATATTGACTCATTTTATCCTTGCAAACATTCTGTATGGAACTTGATTCTATGACCTTCATTCTTCAGATGAAACTAAGCACACAGAGACCAGGTAATTCATCTGAGTTTTCACAGAAGTTATGGGGCTAAGATTCAAAGTGAGGCAAGACTGTCCCCAGACTTCCTGCCCCTAGCTCTGCACTACTGTTTCCATATTTAAAGTTACACGTTTATTCAAATGTAACTGCATATGCAAAAGATTCAAAAGAGACAGCAACTATGCTAGCAATTACACAAATATGGGGTGGAGATTTAACGGATAATGTAACATTTAAGGAAAGAAGTGTACAATTACTACAGGATAAACCCAAGCCTCGCCGCTCACCCTTCGGAATGGATACGAATCTCATAAGGAGCCCACAGACAGGGACTGTAATTTTGAAGGAGCAGGCTTCAGGGTCCCTGGAGATTAGCTTTCCAGCCCCCTCCCCACGCTCCAGAAGCCAGGACCCCCGCCGACCACACCGTGAAGGCGGGTCGAGCACGCGCTCCCGCCCAGAGCGCCAGCGCCCCCGGAGAGGCCGGGCCACGGCGGGCCCGGCGGCCGGCAGGTTCCGCCGCTCCTTCGCTCCGAGGCCGGAGCCCGGCACCGGCTCTGCGCGGGGCCGGGCCTCGCGCTCGGCCGCCCGGGGGCCCCTGCGGG
>SJYQ01004881.1:61243-96527 GCA_006410935.1 Redunca redunca | reverse complement strand
GAGTCCCGCTCAAATAGGACGCGCGGCCGCCCTGACGCGGCTGGGGCGGCTTCCGAGGCCGCGCGGCGCGCTGGTGCCCCCGCCGCCGCCCGCGCCCCGCGCCCCGCAGGGTCCCCGCGCCGCCCAGCTTCAGCCGCTGCCTCTCACCTGGTCTTCACAGTAGACGAAATGGTCAAAGTCGATGGCCCTTGTCTGGAAGAGAGAAAGGAAGCAGACGGCAAGATGGGGATCAAATTCACGGGAGCGAAGCCAGCGCCGCCCGCCCTCTCTCGGCGGCTCCCGGGCTCTGGGATGCTCGGAGAGCAGCCTCCCCCGAGGCACTGTTTCCTGTGCCCGTTTCTGCCCTGGACCGCGTAGTGAATCACTTGAGTTCTCAGACACTGCCTGCTAGCGTTGGAGGCTGGGTATCAAATGATCCTGCCCTAGAGCGACATCCTCCTTCCCCACCAAAGTGGACACTGTACGCGGGGCCACTCGTGTGACAATAATGCTGTTTTTCCAATGCCCACATCTGCCCTGTAGCCGTTCATCCGCGGCACACATACATGCTCTGTCCAGAAATTAGAATGATCAGGAAAATGACCCACTGTATATTAAAAAAATCGAAAGAGCCCTTATCCCGCAAGGGCATCCTAAAGCGTCTAGAATACTAGAAAGGCTCAAGGCGCACATTCTCCCAGGCTATGCTCACTGGATAGGGCTTCGCTCACCAGAATCCCCTGTTTTTTCATTTTCAAGACCTTAGTCACTGTCTTTGTTTTGTTTTTTACTTGCACCAGTGAACAGGATCTGGCAGAGAACAGACAAGCTTGATGGATACCATGAGTTCCTTATCAATATCTGCTCCTCAACAGTATCTGCATATTTGATTTAATTAGTATGCCAATTTCTGGGTGGTCATTTTAGAAGGTCATATATTTCAATACTACTTGTAATTTTATTTTTTTGACAAAATGCTGGGCCTTGATTTTTTCCAAATCATTTTTCTTTCTTTAAAAGTTAAGTTGTAGTGTGTGTGCCTACTCTTACTATAAAAATGCATTTTTAAAACGTTTCTTCACTTACCCCTTTTGTATAGTTATTCAGTTCTTGATAAATGATGTTCCGGTAGCTCTCTTTAATCTTCTTAAAATCACAGTCAGTAAAATTGTAGGTTAGCACGAGCCCTACCAGTTGCAAGATGAAGATCTTCCTAAAAAGAACTGAACGAATAATGAAGTATTAGGCATTGTACTTGGAAACCCACTCCCACCCCAGTTTCACACTAAACTGTTTCCACCAACAGTGGCTTGCTGCTAGAGCAGTGGCCGGGCGCCCTAGGGGCAGGTGGCCGGCAGCAGTCTGCCTCCCACTCCCAGTGCCCGTGAGGCCCATATTCACCCATGTTGCCTTAGGTTGGAGTCTCCCTGCTCCAGAGCTTTCTGGCTCCACATATATAGCACCTAAACGCCTACGGGCTCTTTTCTCCTAGGCCAATGATTTTCCTTGATGTCATTCTCTTCCTTTATAGAATTCTAAATTGATGACCCGAAAGAAAAAAATAGCACTATCCAAATCTATGGAATTTTAACATTAGTAAAATCATCAGGAATTTCCCTCACCTTCCTTCTTTTGTCTTCCCTTTGATATGTGCCTGAGTGTGCCTTTAGAAAGAGACCATCACATCTTTCCTTTACAGGACTGTTTCCATGACCAAACCCCTGTCTTGGGAAAAACACCCCAAACAGTAGCCGCTGTGAAGGCAGGCACCACCGCCCCTTCAGGATGCACACCCTGAGAGCTTCCTTTGGCCACTTTCAACTAGTGCTTTCTCTGCTCTGTGGCTGCTGAGAAAGCGCAGGGACTCACTTCAGGGGGTACTCTGGAGGGTGGGTGCAGCCTCAGGCTTGGACTGCGCTTCCAGGGAAAGGCATGGAATCTACAGTAGTGACCGGAACCGTGAGGGCAGGGAGGATGAGGAATGGAAACGAACGGGAGAAGACGTGATGGTCCTCACCCTCAGAAAACTTATGAGTGATACTCAGGGTGACCGGGGGCACCTCCGGGGTGCTTCACAAGTTCTCTGGGTGTCGAGCACTTTGGAAGCTCACGGTCCAGCCGCAGCCCGGCGGAGCAGGGTGCCGTCCAGCGCGCCTCGTGGCCCCGGCGCCCCCGCGCGCAGCCCCGGGCGCACGACGGCCGCGCGGCCTCGAAGGTCTCGGTCAGCCGGGGCTGCGCGCGGGCGCCGCGGGCTCCGGGGACGCGAGGAACGGGGAGGCGGCGGGCTGGGATTTGCCCTGGCGGACTCTTGTTAATCCAGAAAAGGGAGTTTAGAAGCAGCGATGCGAGGGGAAGAGCGCCCTGGTGGTTGCGCCTCCGCCCGCTGGGCTCCGACAGCGCCAAAGGGGACTTGCAAGCGAGGAAGACCCGCCCCGACGGGCTGCTGAGGGCTGAGCACCCACTCCGGGCTCTCCCGACGCCCGGCTCCGGCTTTCCCCTCCCCAGCGCCCCGCCTTGCGTTTCGGGGTCTGCAGAGCCCCGAGCCTCGGGAAGTTCCTGGGGGTCACCCCCGGAGCGCCGCGAGTGCGCCCCAGCAGAGCTCCAGGCCCGGCCGAGCCTGGGAGCGGGGCCTCGCTGGCGGCGCGGCGGGGAGGTGCGGGCCGGGCCGGGGCGCGACGCGAGCCAGGGCAGCCTTGCGGCGGAGGGCGCGGCGGCTCCCCGCGCGGCCGCGCTCGGGTCGCTGGTTGAAGCCCGGGTTGCGGTGGCAACAGGGGTGCGGGCCAGCGGATGATTCACCGCTGACCGAAAAGATGGGCTTTTCTGGAGCCTTCCACGTCTGAGCTGCAGTGTCCTGCCAGGATCCTTTGGGAGAGAAGTCCTCCGCCCGCTCTCGCTCCATCGGCGGCTCTCGGGGTCTCGTGGCGTGGCGCCAAAGCCTGATTCACGCGGTGCCGTCAGGGGTCTCTGGGGACCGGGCAGGCAGACTCGAGTTTGAGACCCAGGTCTCCTCTCTGAGCTGGGACCCGCTGACGGGCAGAGGCGGGAAAAGCAGCTTCGGCCTAGGTTCCTCCAGGGTGTAAGCGAACCGACCCCCAGCTGCGTCTCCGTCGGGTTTCGTGGACGCGGGGCAGAGCGGGGGCTCCCTCCCCCGAGTCCTGGAGGACCCCTCTGCCGGCCGCACTGCGCGGAACGCGGCCCGGAGGCCTCGACCCGCTCGGTACCGGGCGGCCTCGCAGGCCCCTTCGGTCATGTCGCTCTGATGCTCAGCACCTCTTGCTTAACCGAGCCCAGTTGCCTTGACGTTTACGGTCGTCAGTCCCCACCTGAATCCAAGCTGTCTTTCCAGCCTTATCTCTTTTATTCTCTTCGACTTCTGCCAAATAGCCGCTGAAGTTAATATGCTCTTAAGGTGTCCCGCCTGCCAGTGCGGGAGACGTAAGAGACACGGGTTCGATCCGCGGGAGTAGGAAATGGAAACCCACTCCAGTGTTCTTGTTTGGAAAATCCACGGACCGGGGAGCCTCCAGCCCATGGGGTCACAGTCAGCCACGCGGAGCGACTGAGCCCGCGCGCGGCGCCTGCCGCGCTCTTCCCGCCCCGCGCCCCGCGCCCCGGGGGCAGGCGTCGCCCCGCGCTCGGGACTCACGCCGCCTCCTTCAGACGCGCGCCTTAGCTGGAAGTGGTCTCCCTTTCCTTTAAGCCACATTTATTTGGTGCTTCCCTTTTATGACGGCCATTCATTCTACATAACGCACGTGTACAAATGGTTCAAGCGGATTCCAGGAGTACAGCGTCCAAAAGTTAGAAAAAGCTTTAAGGAGAAGCTCTTTCAACAGGAAATGATTTGCTTTCTGACAATGTTCTTAAAAGATCTACGAAGTGACAGTGGCTCAGTCATGTCCGACTCCTTTTGACCCCGTGGACTGCACAGTCCGTGGGATTCTCCAGGCCAGAATACTGGAGCTAATCTACACTTCATCTTCCTGAGGATTTGAATACATACCGTGTTTCTTTCTTCTTTTTCTTTCTATGCAGGACGCGAGGCCGAGCCCCATAGTGCTCATGATGATGATCCCAGGCTTCCCCTAATGACCTTGGAGAGTCCACCATACTCTCTCCTTTGCAGTGATGGTTTGGAAGATCAGAAGTCATTTTTGAACTCACCCTAATTCTTCATTTAATAATGTTCTACAGTCCATGGGGTCACTAAGAGTCGGACACTACTGGGCGGCTAAGCACAGCACAGCAGATGGCCCTCCCTGTACCGACTCCCACCTTTTTTTATTCCTTGGTACCTTTCTTTTGTCTTTTGTCTTGACTCTTGGTGTTTTTTTTTTTTTCCCCCCCTACCTTTTAGTTAGTACCAATTCATTTATAGCAAGCCACTTCAAAGGTTTTGGAAAAGAAAACTAATATGGGACAAATCAATTATAATAAAACATTCCCTGTTTCCAAGGAACTCACAATCTATTAAAAATATAAGGTTGGAAACCATTAGTGAAATATTATATATACTTCAAATGGCAACCATTTCAGGTAAGGGCATCTCTGAAAGTTCCTAGTGAGCTCAAGAGTTTCTTGTTTTTCTCTCTTCCATTTGTTCAAATGCTAAAGCTGTGAGCAGTGACTACAGGTATAGTTTGGAAAATCCTAGGTTAGGGCAAGAATGGTATCTTCCACATGGCAGCAAAGTGAGATCATTTTTTAGTGTTCTGTGACTATTCAGAGAACTTAGGTAATACTCTCACCCATGAGTGGGCCAGAAAATGACCCAGAACCCAGCTCTGTCTTCTCCTACCCTCACCAAAAAGGTGTCCTTTATTCCCTTAATATTTTAATTCCTTATTTGATTCATTGTTATCTTTCTTTTTCATTGCCTTATTCTTTCCCTCTCATCTTTTAAATTTGCTTCTTTTCTCCTCTTCTTTTAACTGTACAGAATACTTAGAGTACCTAGGTCTCATGGGAAATTCAGTTTGTGTTTGGAGAAAGATCCAAGTTGTCAGCAAAAAAAGGGTATTTTTTTTACCCTATTCAATCATAGTGTCATTGGACTTTTAAAAATGGAACAGATAGCTTATTGATGAAATGGGAGAGATTTCCCTCTAGAGAGTAAGAAAAGTGGATGACACCAAACTTGGTAATGTATTAGGATGTGTGACAATGAACTTCCCCCAGGAGATGGGTATTCTTTTGGGTCTAGAAGTGAATTATTCTAGATCCTTCAGAATGCTAGTCATATAATTACTCCTTTTGGTGTTTATATATTCATGCAGAAAGGAAGGGTCACACTTGGCAATAGCGAACATTCTTTCTCGATATTCTGCCTTCATCATTGACAGGCATAATTGATAGTACATGATCTGAAGTAGTCAGTGTAGCTTTGTGATGATTGCAGCATGTACCCATTTTGACCATTAATTTTGCATTGTATACTTGTTCTCAAGCAGCCTTCCTGTTGGTCTGATCCATTGATTGATTTCACCAAACTTTCTCTAAGATCCTTTCAGTTCAGTTCAGTTCAGTCGCTCAGTCGTGTCCGACTCTTTGCGACCCCATGAATCGCAGCACGCCAGGCCTCCCTGTCCATCACCATCTCCCGGAGTTCACTCAGACTCGCGTCCATCGAGTCCGTGATGCCATCCAGCCCTCTCATCCTCGGTCGTCCCCTTCTCCTCCTGCCCCCAGTCCCTCCCAGCATCAGAGTCTTTTCCAATGAGTCAGCTCTTCGCATGATAAGATCCTTTGGGGACATATATAGTGGCATGAGGGAGTTTCCTGTGACAAATGCAGAAAACATCCTTTTGTCTCATTTTATTCCCAGGCTGGTTTTACCTGCATAATGTTGCCAGGTGTTTGTAAATTAGGGAGTGAAAGAGGCTGAATATGTGCACGAACACCTAATACTTCTGATCATTCCTCTGGAAAGAAACAGTGTGACCCTCATCCCTTCGGAGTAAAGCAAAAAGCTCTTGCTTACTTTACTGTTTTCCACAGTAAAACAGTATTCTTGTATTACTGTGTGCCTGGACCAGACCCAGTTTATACCCATTGTCTTGGCATAATCAATTAATAAAGCTTCCTCCTACCTTTAAGTGGCACAATTTGAATAATAAATTATATGATTATCGATTTCCCTATAGTTCTTCTGTCAAGCTCTCCTGCAGTTACCCAGTTTAAATGTGCCATTTGTTTCCTGTGGGTCCTCTGACTGGTACAGTGACCTACAGCCATCTTCAGGGAGCCTTCATCTAAAATTCCTTTCCTCGCATTCTGTGTCTACCTTGTGGCATCATGCTGGCTTTATAGCTTTTACCCAGGAGGTGGTGGCTCTTGATACATAATTAAATTCTAACTTTTGGAAGAAAATTTACCTGCTCCTAAGTGTGAAAGAGGAGTTATAAGAAATTCTTTCATTTTATTTTTCTTTCTTTCAAATAACATATATTCCTAGTAATATAACCAGCCAAGATTTGTAAGAAAGCTATCCACCTACTTGATTCTATTGTGTAATTTGCTTCGTAAGTTGAGCCCTTATTGTTTACATATAAAAGGGTTTTAAGGAAAATGACAATCATATGAGTCAAGTGGTTTGTGAGTCAGGTGGTATATGAGTCAAGTGGTAGCCAATAGCTTAATGCTTATCTGGTATGTTGGGGGCTCTCCAAAGATCTCACCTACAGTGAATCCCACTACTCGCAGTAGTGATGTCTGGGGTAGGCAATTACCTACATATTTTCTCTCTTACACAACTATTTATGATTGTGCTTCATTATAGCCCACTTTCTTTTCAGAGAGCCAGAGTTTCTGAGAAAGGACTGCCTCAAAATTCCAGAATTTCAGACTCATGGTGAGGATGGAGGGAGGAAGAAAAAAGAAAGAGGAGACTGGAAAGTTGAGGGTGGTAAATGGACAGCAAAGAAACGTGGAGTCTAAGACTCTGACCTGGAGCCAGCCCTCCAGCGGGACTGTCACCCAGAAGAGATGCTGAGAGTTTAGAGCAGGTGGTCAGCAAAGTACAGCCTGCAGGCTGAATCCTATCCAGCCACTGATATATGTAAAGAAAGTTTGTTGGAACAGAGCTATGCCCATTTGTGTACAGCGTTGTTTCTGGCTGTTTCTGCTTAGCAAAATAGTTGAGTAGTTGAGACGGAAACCATCTGGCCTGCAAAGCTTAATATTTGGTGTCTGGCCTTTTACAGAAAAAGTTTACAGACCTCTGGTTTTGAAAATTAGTCCACTTAGCCTGATAATAGGTTTGGTTGTTGACTTTCTCTGGTGCTTACCATCCTTTTATAAAAAAAGATGACCATCAACAATGTATAAGTGTCCTGTGGCTCCAAACCAGTAATTTCTACATGAGGGTGGCAGAGGGTGAGGTGGTTGGATGGCATCACTGACTCAGTGGACATGAACTTGAGCAAACTCTGGAGATGGTGAGGGACAGGGAGGCCTGGAGTGCTGCAGCCCATGTGGTCACAAAGAGTCGGACACAACTTCTCAACTGAACAACAACAAACAACATTTTATGCGCAATTGAATCACTGCAGATGGTGAGTGCAGCCATGAAATTAAAAGATGCTTACTCCTTGGAAGGAAAGTTATGACCAACCTAGACAGCATATTAAAAAGCAGAGACATTACTTTTCAACAAAGGTCCGTCTAGTCAAGGCTATCGTTTTTCCAGTGGTCATGTATGGATGTGAGAGTTGGACCATAAAGAAAGCTGAGTGCCAAAGAACTGATGCCTTTGAACTATGGTGTTGGAGAAGACTCTTGAGAGTCCCTTGGACTGCAAGGAGATCCAACCAGTCTGTCCTAAAGGAGATCAGTCCTGAATATTCATTGGAAGGACTGATGCTGAAGTTGAAGCTCCAATACTTTGGCCACTTGATGGGAAAAGCTGACTCATTTGAAAAGACCCTGATGCTGGGAAAGATTGAGGGCAGGAGGAGAAGGGGATGACAGAAGATTAGATGGTTGAATGGCATCACCAACGCAATGGACACGAGTTTGGGTAAACTCCAGGAGTTGGTGATGGACAGGGAGGCCTGGCATGCTGCAGTCCACGGGGTCGCAAACAGTCGGACACAAATGAGCGACTGAACTGAACTGAACAACAACAGATAACATTTTAATCAAGGTAATTTTCCCCCTTTTGTTCTTCTTAATGCTTGTTCCTCAAAATTTGTACTGTGAACTTTTAATTCACAATAAGTACCTGGGAAAATTGATTATACTCCCAAGGTCCCAAGTCCTTTCTCATGTATTCCTAACGGTTTTAAACATTCAAATCTCTTTTAGAAAACAGTTGTTTCAAAAGTGCATTAGGAAAGATATGGAGTCTATAAACAAAGATACTCAATAAGTACCTCCTACTTTGTTATTTCACAAAACCAGGAAAGAAGCTGGATAACTTCATATCTCAGAGAATACAGACTACTGTCACCTGTTTGAAATAAGAGATTTATAGAGTTACTTTGTCACTATTATTCCTATTAGAAGAATGTGCCAGTGTGCAACTTCATTGTAACTTAATTCAATGAAGGATACTTGGTTTTCCTTAAACCCTTCCCCAAACTCTTCTGAAACTGAATACTTTCCACTTATATTTGGTTGGCCAAAAAGTTCCTTCTGTTTTTTTTTTTTTAATAAGTAAAAAGGCACATTTTTTATTTTCACCAAGAACTTTATTGAACAACATATTCATCATTTCGTTCTACTGCCTTCTGCCATTTTCTAGACAACTTCATTATTCCATCTTTCCAAAAATTTTTATACTTTTGAACAAAGAACTGTTTCAGGTGCCTTTTACAGTCTTTCTTCCAGGTAATTGAAAATTTTTCCATTAAGAGAATTTTGTAAAGATTGAAATAAATGAAAATTTGAAGGTGCAAGATCTGGTGACTATAGAAGAATCAGATCTTAGCAGCCAAGCTGCAACAGTTTTTGTCTGGTCATCAAAGAAACACCTGGTCTTATATAACCTGATGGAAGATTATACATTTTCGGTTCACAAATTCTGTTGAGGTCTTTTAATGGACTGGAACCTGGTGGTCCGGAGTCGACCGATAAGAAAGTAAAGGAGGGAGAAAGAAGCTGATATTCCTTGGTTTATGCAGAAAGCCAATAAAGTCCCTGACACGGGGCTTGCTCTGTTCACCGAGGCCTCAGGTACCCTCTCGACGGGGTGAAGGTGCAGAGCACCTTCTGGAGAGGGTCTTAGAAGCCTGGGCAGGAAAGTGAACTTAGAGAGCCTCCATGCTCCAGGGGATCAGCCTGAAAGAGAGAGAGAGAGAGAGAGAGAGAGAGAGCAAGACACGGGGATCAAAGCTCTGATGGAGCAAAGGTGTTTTATTCAACATTGTGTAGGTATTTATACTGTCTTGTTGGAGAAGACGCTTGAGAGTCCTTTGGACTGCAAGGAGATCCAACCAGTCCATTCTGAAGGAGATCAGCCCTGGGTGTTCTTTGGAAGGAATGATGCTAAAGCTGAAGCTCCAGTACCTTGGCCACCTCATGTGAAGAGTTGACTCATTGGAAAAGACTCTGATGCTGGGAGGGATTTGGGGGCAGGAGGAGAAGGGGACGACCGAGGATGAGATGGCTGGATGGCATCACCGACTCAATGGACAAGGGTTTGGATGAACTCCGGGAGTTGGTGATGGACAGGGAGGCCTGGCGTGCTGAGATTCATGGGGTCACAAAGAGTCGGACACGACTGAGCGACTGAACTGAACTGAACAAGATAGCTATTTTCAGCAGAGATAAAATCAAAACTTACAAGGAAACATGAGGTCATCCATATGAAAGAGAGAGGTTGTAAATAATAACTTTTACCATATGATTCATAAAAAGGAAGAGGGTACTTATCACTATATAAAAAACTAATGAAGGAAATGCCTAGATTCCTCAGGCCCTGGGAGAGGCTTACCTGAGTAAGGAATTAATAAAGAACAGAGAATTCCTGACACATCGAAGACAGCACTCAGGAAGCCTGCTGTTAGATGCTTCCTGACAAAGTCCACATGTTTTTCATCATGTGCCACATTCAGTTGGTCTAACTGGGAGCAGTACTTGTCGGAATTAATTGCTTGGTTTTCTGGAAAGAAATCAAAACAGAGAGCTCCCTTCCAATCGCACTATCAGTCGTGTCCAACTCTTTGCAGCCCTCTGGATCATAGACCTCCAGGCTCCTCTGTCCATTGGGTTCTCCAGGCAAGAATAGTGGAGTGGGTTGCTGTGCCCTCCTTCAGGGGATCTTCCCAACCTGTGGTTCCTGCATTGCAGGTGGATTTTTTACTGCTGAGACGCAGGGAAGCCTTCTGCTAACTGTGGGCTTAGTTTACTTTTTTCTCACTTTGAGGTGTAAAAGTTAGGCTGTTTGAAGTCTTTCTTTTTTCTTAAAGTAGGCATTTATCACTATAAACTTCCCTCTTTGACTACTCTCAATACTTTGCACATCTTAAAAGCATGCAACGTGTTAATTTTACCTCAACAAATAGGAGATAAAAAGAACCAGTGAAGAGAAAATGTGAAAAGCAGGTAGAGGAAAAGACATTTTATGATTATCTTGCATCTCCTGCATTGGCGGGTGGATTCTTTACCACTGTGCCACCAGGGAAGCCCATAAGGATAACAGCAGATTTATGTTTAGAAATAATAGAAGCCATTAGAGCAAATACTTAAAATAATGAAAGGAAAATATTCAGCACAGTATCTTTGAAAATTAAAGGCAAAGAAGGCTGGGGAGGTGGTGGGGGTAGGAGGGGGTGGTCATACAAAGATTGAAAGAATTCCTTACCAGCATATCTGAACTACACAAGTGCTAGAGAGAGTCAGAGGATCCCCTGGAGGAGGATATGGCACCCCACTCCAGTTTTCTTGCCTGGAAAATCCCACGGACAGAGGAGCCTGGTAGACTACAGTCCGTGGGGTCACAAAGAGTCAGACGCCACTGAAGCAACTTAGCATGCATACAAAGCTAGTAGAAGGGTGGATATAATAAAGATTAGAGTAGAAATAGGAACCAAAAGGACAGTAAAAAGAGGATCAATGAAACCAAGACTTGGTCTGTTGAAAAGATAAACAAAGTTAGACAACCGTTAGCTAGACTCACCAAGAAAACAGAGAGACAACTCAGATAAACATAGTTATAAAAGAAGTGGAGACATTTTGGCTGATAACTACACAAATACACAGATCATAAGAATGACTGTGAATAATTCTATGCCAATGAATTTGACAATCTAGAATAAGGGGATAAATTTTTAGAAACATATAAGTTTCCAAGACTGAATCATAAAGAAATAGAAAATATAATCAGACCAGTTACTAATGAAATTTAATCAGATATTAATAATCTCTCAAGAAAAGGGCCAGCTGGTTTCACTGATGAGTTCTATCAAACTTCTAAGAAGAATTAAGACCAATTCTTCTCAAACTCTTCCAAATAGAAGAAGAAGAGGGGATACTTTCAAGTTCATCTTATAAGGGCACTACAAATAAAGAAAACTACAGGATGATATCATTGATGAATATGGTTGTGAAAATCATCAGAAAATAAAGCAGACTGAGTTCATACAGTATGATCAAATGGAATTTATCCCAAGGATAGTTCAACATCTCAAATCAATCAATGTGATGTGCCACATTTAGGAAAAGGAAAGATTTTTATGGGTAAATATATATGGTAAAATTTTCTTATTATAAAAATCTCTTTAAAGGATAATTGGGTGTTTCAACAAAATAATAATAAAGTATTGTGGAGTTTTAAATACTTATGAATAATGTACATATCTGGAGAAGGCAATGGCACCCCACTCCAGTACTCTTGCCTGGAAAATCCCATGGATGGAGGAGCCTGGTGGGCTGCAGTCCATGGGGTCGCTAAGAGTCGGACACGACTTCTTTCACTTTCACTTTCACTTTTCACTTTCATGCACTGGAGAAGGAAATGGCAACCCACTCCAGTGTTCTTGCCTGGAGAATCCCAGTTACGGGGGAGCCTGGTGGGCTGCCGTCTATGAGGTCGCACAGAATCGGACACTACTGAAGCGACTTAGCAGCAGCAGCAGCAATGTACATATCATCTCAATAGGTGCAGAAAAGTCATTTGACAAAACTCAACATCTTTTCATGATAAAAACTCTTAACAAAGTAGGTATAATGGGAACATAATAAAGGCCATATATGACAGTTCTATACAGTCGCTCAGTCTTGCTTGACTCTTTGTGACCCCATGGACTGCAGCACGCCAGGCCTCCTTGCCCATCACCAACTCCTGGAGTTCACCCAAACTCATGTCCATTGATTCGGTGATGCCATCCAACCATCTCATCCTCGGTCATCCCCTTCTCCTCCTGCCCCCAATCCCTCCCAGCATCAGAGTCTTTTCCAATGAGTCAACTCTTCGCATCAGGTGGCCAAAGTACTGGAGTTTCAGCTTTAGCATCAGTACTTCCAATGAATATTCAGGACTGATTTCCTTTAGGATGGACTGGTTGGATCTCCTTGCAGTCCAAGGGACTCTCAAGAATCTTCTCCAACACCACAGTTCAAAAGCATCATTTTTTGGCACCCAGGTTTCTTTATAATCCAACTCTCACATCCATACATGACTACTGGAAAAACTATAGTCTTGACTAGATGGACCTTTGTTGGCAAACTAATGTCTCTACTTTTTAATATGCTGTATAAGTTGGTCATATACAGCTAATATACTCAACAATGAAAAGCTTAAAGCTTTTTCTCTATGATCAAGAACATAGCAAAGATGTTCATTATCACTACTTTTATTCAACACAATAGTGAAAGTTCTATCCAGGTTGGTTAGGCAAGAAAAAGATATAAAATGTGTCTAAATTATAGCTTTTTAAGAAATATCTTTCATGCTTCTTTTTAGCAAGTTCAAGTTTTCTGTATGCTAGAATACAGTTACATTAACTATTTAATGTCCTTTCTGATAACTCTTTTATCTCTGTTATTTCTGAGTCTGTTTCTGCTGATTGATTTTTTACCCCTACTCATTACTAGTGGCATTTTCTTCTTTCTTGCACTCCTAATAATTTTGATTGTATCAGTGATATTGTGGACTTTGTTAAAAGTCAGATTTTTAAAAATTAATATTTTGTGATTTTCTCTGTGACATAGTTAATAGAAAAGTTTTATTTTGAGTCCAGAATTTCAGCTTTGTTAAGCAGAATCAGAGCTGTCTAGGGCTACTTTTTTCCCCCCAGGACAATGACTGCAACTTTTTGAGCGCTCTCCTTAATGACCTATGAATTATGAGTTTTTCCAATTTGATCGCACATTGTTCCTGGTCCTGTGTCACCATTCCTACTGCTCCTTTCATTGATTCTTTGCCGGATGTCCAGTGTTATCCTTCCACGCAGTCGCCAGACTCCAAGGAGACTCATGTAGTGTCATATAAAGAAAACATGCTTGGAGATATACAGCCTTGCATTCTGATTCCAGCCTTGCCAGGTGCTGTCTGTGTAATTTTGGTAAACTTACTCAAAATTTCTTTTCTCATGTCCTCATTTGTAAGATGAGGGCAGTAATAATGCGAACAATGGGGACAGTCACAGTGATAATGACTGCAGATTAGCTTAGAGAGTAAATGTCGCTTGGGTTTAGCACAGTTCCTGGCGCATGGTAAATTTCAAATGCCACTGTGAAAGTAAATGAAGGGCTTCCCTGGTGGTGCAGTGGTTGAGAATCTGCCAGCCATTGCAGGGGACATGGGTTAGACCCTGGCCCGGGAAGATTCCACGTGCCACAGAGCATCTAAGCCCACAGGCTGCAACTGCTGACGCCTGTGCACGTGAAGCCTGTGGCTCGGAGCAAGAAGAGCCCCGCACTGCAACCCAGAGTAGCTCCTGCTTGCCGCGCCTAGAGAAAGCCTGCATGCGGCAGTGGAGACCAAGCGCAGCCAAAACTAAACAAGTAAATTTAGAAAAAGGAAATGGAGGGAGGTAGTGAACGGTGTTAACAGAATGTAGTTAAAGTAAAGCACAGTCCAAAACTTGGAAACAAGATCTGTCTGAAATAGTCAGTAATTAGATAAGCAGGGTGGCTATAGTTTTCCAATTCAACTTCTTGCTAAAGATGTGCCAAGGAGATAAAAGTAAAAGGAAATAACGTTTTCACTTTGAAGATTTAGTGAATCTGGGTGCAAATTCTCATTTAACCTTGACTAGATATAATTTTTTTCTTTTGTATTTTTTCAACAAATTTAATATTATATATATTTATCTGTTTGGTTGCCAAAAAGTTTCTTCTGTGTTCTAAGAGACACATCTTTCACTTCACGCAGAGCCTTATTGAACAGCATAGTCACTGTCTCGCTTGTGCTCAGTTGCTCACAAGACTCTGAGTCTTTGCTCCGCTACTTTCTGCCATTTTCCAGGCAATGTCATGATTCCATCTTCCCAAAACTTATTTTTCTGAACAAAAACTGTTCCAAGTGCCCTTTACAGTCTTCCAGGGAAATGAACTTTTTTCCATTAAGATAATTTTGTAAAGACTGAAATAAATGAAACTTTGATGGTGGATACAGCGAATATCAGAGCTTCCTAGACAAGTTGTAACAGTTTTTGCCTGGTTATCAAAGAAACACGTGGTCTTCTGCTATCCTGATGGAAAATTGTGCCTTTTCTGTTGACTAATTCCAGATACTTTTCGTCAAGTCCGTTGGTCTAGTTGGGACCGGTACTTGTTGGAATTAATTGTTTTATTTTCCAGAAGATGCTCATTATAGAGAGCTCCCTTCCAACCTCAGCACATGCATGACATCACTCTGAAGACCAGTGGTGGTTTATTTCACTTGCACCGTGATCTCTTCTGTTCAACATTATCATACAGTATCTGCTTTTCATCACCTGACACAATTTGCTTTAAAACGAGAATGTTTTCCTCATGTTTAAATAGAAGATCACTTGCAAAAATATGGTCAAGAAGGTGTTTTTTTTGCTTATGGAGAACCCAAATATCAAGCTGATTAGCATAACCCACCTTGTGCAAACGATTTTCAGCACTTGATTTGGACATTATGAGTATGTTGGCTATGTGTGGTATGATATTGGTTATTCTCAGTTAATGTCTTTTTTTAAAATTGAAAATAGATACTTTTTTTGTTTTTGTTTTAGAAGAAAATATATATGAATATTTATTTAAACTCTTTAAGGAAAATCACTTTCTATGTTTAAAAGCAAAAGAGAAAATCATAAAGAAAAAGATCAGCTTGGCTACATACAAATTTAAATCTGTGCACAAATAAAGGTGTTTAAAAACACTGCTGAAGGAATTAGTGTTCAACCTGGAAAATACTTTAATCACTCGTTCAGTTCAGTCAGTTCGGTTCAGTTGCTCACTTGTGTCCAACTCTTTGCAACCCCATGGACTGCAGCATGCCAGCCTTCCCTATCCATCACCAACTTCCGGAGTTTGCTCAAACTCATGTCCATCGAGTAGGTGATGCCGTCCAACCATCTCACCCTGTCATCCCCTTCTCCTCCTGCCTTCAGTCTTTTCCAGCATCAGGGTTTTCTCCTATGAGTCAGTTTTTCCATCAGGTGGCCAAAGTATTGGAGCTTCAGCGTCAGTCCTTCCAATGGATATTCAGGATGGATTTCCTCTAGGATGGACTGGCTGGATCTCCTTGCAGTCCAAGGGACTCTCAAGAGTCTTCTCCAACACCACAGTTCAAAAGCATCAATTCTTCGATGCTCAGCTTCCTTTTTTTTTTTGAAATGTTATTTTTTAAAATTTTAGCTAATTACAATACTGGGGCAGTTTTTGCCATACATTCACATGAACTCAGTTAATGTCTTGATTTGATCACTATCAACTTCAGTTGGTCTACCTGACAGTGGAGCATCCTCCAGAGAGAAATCTCTAGCACAAAACTTCACAAATCACTTTTGACACATTTGATCAGTCACAGCATCTTCTCCGTACGTTGCAAAATTCTCTTTAGGTGCTTCTGTTACGTTTTCACCTTTTTTGAAATAATAAAGCATAATATGCTGAAAACGTTGCTCCTTTCTCCTGTCTTCAATAATAAAATGGCTACACAAAATGTCACCAATTTTGATGTTTCTAAAAAATATGCATGCTGATATGACAGCTGTCCCAATTCAGTCTAACAAAATTGTTTCAAATGAAGTTAAAGACAGCTAAGCCCTACTAGAGCCTTCTTACAGAAAAGAACGGACCTTTTGGCCAACCCATACATATAAATGACTTTCTGTTGGCCACAAGTTGTCAATGGCAGACTAAAACTAGAATTCAGGTATTTTTCTGCATCTCCCAGCAGCCTTACTGGGGGAAGTAGGAATATTTTTTGTTTAAAGATAACAATAATATTTTTTCTTAAATCATAAACATCTTAATATCTTAATTTTCCAAAAGGATTAGCTTGTTTTTATGTTGCCTTGGGCCCTGCAGCTTTTCTTGGTTACCCTGGCGTGTTTGGAGTCAGAAATGTGACCTGTTTCTCTTGCTGTATTTGACCACAGAAGCTTCATCTCTCGGCTCGTTTGTCTCTCGTTCCAACTGCGGAGCCGGTGCTGTGGCTTCGCCCCCACGCTTCTGCTCTCTGCTTTGCTTTGTCCCGCGTCCCTTCAGCGCGATGCTGGTTGGCGCCACTTGCTTCCACGTGGACAGGGCCTGCTTCAGCGTCGTGCAGCCCCTGCTGGAAGAGGCTCCGGTGGTGTGGTTGCCGCTCTGACTTTGACTGCTCTGACCCCGTACCTCCCTTCTTCTGCCTCATCTGCCTTATCTTCCTGCCTCTCCGGTCACGTCACTACAGTCACCCTTCCCATCTCCACCCTCTCCTCTTGTAGAATTCCAACGGCTGGCTCTCTGCTGCCAAGAGGTCAGAGGTAGATGGGAAGGGAGTGGCGATGCCAGAGTGCTGGAAAATTGGCTGTCTTCCCAGAATCTGCTATTCCTTTCTTGAAATGTGCTTTGTCTCCCTGCAGTGTTTTTAACCTGAAGACTGACTTGGCCAACACTAATTTGTATTTTACAAAACTCACATTGGGTGGAACCGTATTCCTTGGCCATGTGCTTTTTACTGTTTAATTTCCACATCTACTTTCTTCTGTCCTTTGCTTTTGCTACCGTTTCTCTTTTTGCTTTTACTATTTTCCTAGACCAGCTTTTGCTCTCTGGTCCAGCTTGGTGTTAATCTTCATTTTATTTTCACTCCTGTGTAGTAGTGTGGAACTGTACCGTATTATCAGTGAATTACTATTGGAATGTTAGCAGTTACTCCATTTATTTCATGAATGGACATTTTTCTGGCTCAGATGCGTTTGCTTCACATCAATGATTTTTATTAAGTACCTACAAGTTTTTGATTTTACTAAGTACTGCAATATTAAGGTATGGTTAAGAAGTTTGCAGCCTTTCATAAGTGCACATGAGATAGCAATATGATGAAGCACCAGAGAGACTAGCATGAGTTAATATTATAAGATAGAAAAAGTGAACAGCGTGAGTTGGAGTTATTCATGAGAAAACCAATTCTGATAGTCATGAAATAGTGGGATTGGAAGAATTAGTTTTACTGGATGCAAGATCATTGTACTGGAATAGGTCTACTTCACAAAAATTTAGAAGATATTGAGCTTAAAAGATATTTATCTATTGGAAAAGAATATTTAAAAAGAATGTATCTATGTGTAACACTGAATCACTTTGCTGTATAGCAGAAATTGGCACAATGTTGGAAATCAACCATACTTCAACCAAAAAATTTGGTAGCTAACTTTCACATGATTTTTAAGTTCTCGCTATGACTCACTTAGGCATCATTTAGTTTGGGACTAGAAAGTGATTGTCTGGCTGGAGGCTGCATTTCCTAGCTTTCCTGGTAACTGAGCATGTCATGCTCCGGTGCATGAGAAGAAACTAAATTCCTTGCTCTTTAAGTGACTGATCTCTGGTCCAGCATTTGGTCTACCCTAACTGACGTAGTATTCGACCAAAACAGAGTAAAAGCATAGACTAAATCCTCTAGCAAGTAAGACTGACATATGTGTTGATGTAGTTTGGTGAGATTATTCTATTTGGAGAATTGTCAACTTCAAGTTTTCTTGTTTCTTTCAAGTCCTATGGCTACCATCTACAGCACAGGTGACTCAGGACGTTCAAGGAAGTCAGTGTAGGTTTCCTCCTCAGCTTCAACTCTTGCTTCCTATCAATTTTGCTTTGCGTTACTTTTCTCTAGGTCACATTGCCCATAATAAAATATTTAAGAAGCGGTAGTAGTTCTGACCAATAGCCTAAACAGTGCTTGTACTGAATGACTGAGTTTCTCTCTTATAATTTCAACATTGGCTCCAGTCCAGACTTTCTTTGGAGAAGTTGCAGACAGTAACATCAGAACTGCTTCAGTCCTGAGGTCTTGGAGCAGTTCTGCAGGACCCCAGGAGCACTTTTGAGTCCTTTGGTATAAATTGTATGGTCAGCTGAAAAATACCTGTAGGAGATTTATTTCAAAGGATCTAACTGGGTATTCTGCTGTTTTTCACAGAGGATGATTAGTAAAAGTAGAGAAAAAAGTAAAATTGAAAGACTCATAAATTTTGTCACTTGACAGCTCCCACACTTCCTTGGTGGCTCGTTGGTGAAGAACGCTCCTGCCAGTGCCGGAGACGTGGGCTTGGTCTCCAGGTCAAGAAGACGCCCTGGACTAGGAAATGCAACCTATTCCAGTGTTCTTGCCTGGAAAGTCTCATGGACAGGGGAGCCTGGTGGCTACAGTCCATGGAGTCGCAAAAGAGTCAGGTACAACTTAGCAGCTAAGCAACAACAAGGCAAAGATTTACTGGGAAAGGAGGTAAGGAGATGAGTAAGGAGAGATGAGAATCTTTAGGGTGTTTTTGTGGACATTTCCCATCCCTGAGATACTAAGGTACATTTTTGAAGAGCTCATTTTCCTCTGTTTCGAATTTCTTAGCTGTATTTAAATATAATAGGCTGTATCTAAGATATTTTCTGGATTCTATGTTCCTATAGTCTTTTTTCTACACAAGTGTTCAAATGGACCAGAGAAAAGGGAAAAATCATTAAACTTTTACTAGTTTGTTTATATGGCTACTAGCCAGTTGTTTTATTGATTAGTAATAATAATTTTATTAGAATTAACTGATTATCAACAGATAACTTTGGGAAGAGTAGTCGGATAGAGGTGGAGTGTCTATCAGCATATTTACTTATGTAAATTTCGTATGCACTAGATACTGCTGTAATTGCTTTATACAGTCCTATCAAGTAGATGCTCTTTTCCCCCACATTATAGATGAGAAAACTGGGCCATAGGGAGATAAAGTCATTTTCTAAAAGTCACACAGCTAGTGCTGGGTAGATTGAAATTCAAGCAGTCAGGCCCCAGAGTCACAGATTTTAATACAATATTATATTGGTATAAAGGAAAAAGTCTGAGCCAGTCTCTTGTGGGGTCACTGCTCCTTTCTCCTGGGTCCTGATGGGCACAAGGTTCTGTCTGTGCCCTCTGAGAGTCTGCTTCCCCAGTCCTGTGTAAGTTCTGTAATCAAATCCCACTGGCTGCCAAAGTCAAACTCCCTGGGGGTTCTCAGTCCCTTTGCCAGATCCCCAGGTTGGGAAACCTGTTATGGGTCTTAGAATTTTCTTAACAGTGCGGAAATTTATCTGGTATAATTTTTCTGCAGCTGGTTGTCTGCTCAGCAGCTCTATGGTGGGGTTAATGGCGACCTCCTTCAAAGGGGTTACGTCACACTCTGTGTGACCAGGTCTGCTGCACCCAGAGACCCTGCCCCTGAAGCAGGCCCCTGCTGACCCATACCTCCACAGGAGACACTCAGCCACTCAAAGCCAGGTCTGGCTCAATCTCTATGGGGTCTTTGGGTTCTGGTGCACACAAGGTTTTGTTTGAGCCCTCCAAGCATTTCTGGTGGGAATGGGGTTAGATTATAAAGGTGATTTCACCCCTCCTACCATCTTGCTGGGGCTTCTCCTTTGCCCTTGGACATGGGATATCTTTTTTTGGTGGGATCCAGCATTCTCCTGTTGATGGTTGTTCAGAAGTGAGCTTTAATTTTGACATTATGGCAGGAGAAGATGAGCGCACGTCCTCCTACTCTGCCATCTTGTCAGTCAGACTAAAACTGAAGAAAGGAGGGAAAACCACTAACCCACTCAGATATGACCTAAATCAAGCCCCTTACAATTATACAGTGGAAGTGAGAAACAGATTCAAGGGATTAGATCTGATAGACAGAGTGCCTGAAGAACTATGGATGGAGGTTTGTAACACTGTACAGGAAGCAGGAATCAAGACCATCCCCAAGAAAAAGAAAGCAAAAAGGCAAAAGGGTTGTCTGAGAAGGCCTTACAAATAGTTGAGAAAAGAAGAGAAGCTAAGGGCAAAGGAGAAAAGGAAAGATATACACAACTGAATGCAAGGTTCCAAAGAATACCAAGGAGAGATAAGAAGCCTTACTTAGTGATCAGTGCAAAAAAAAAAAGAGGAAAACAATATAATGGGAAAGACCAGAGATTTCTTCAAGAAAATTAGAGATAGCAAGGGAACATTTCATGAAAAGATGGGCACAATAAAGGAGAGAAATGCTGTGAATGAAACAGAAGCAGAAAATACTAAGAAGAAGTGGCAAGAATATACAGAACAACTATACAAGAAAGGTCTTAATGACCCAGATAACCATGATGGTGTGATCACTCACCTAGAGCCAGATATCCTCGAATGTGAAGTCAAGTGGGCCTTAGGAAGCATCACTATGAACAAAGCTAGTGATGGGGATGGAATTCCAGTTGAGCTACTTCAAGTCCTAAAAGATGATGCTGTGAAAGTGCTGCACTCAATAGGCCTTGCATTCAACACATGTTTGTGCAAACTCAGAAGGGTCCTGCTTGCTGTGGTCTCTTCTTAATGTTAAGACCATTCTAGGGCCTTTCTGCTCAAAGTACATCCTGTGGATCAGTAGCATGGACACTACTGGATAGAAATGCGGAATCTCAGGCCCATACCAGGACTTCTAATTCAGAAACCCCACTTGAACAAAGTCTCCATAAGTGTACATAAAAGTTAGATAAATGTGGTTAGGACATGCTGAAAAGCTGTCCGGCAGCTCCTACCTGGTAATGAAGGACTGTATAAGATTCCTTAAATGGAAAAAATGGGGATGGGATCTCCAGGTATTTAATATAGATAATTCTTATGCATTCAGATAGGTGAGACTAACAGGAGAAATTCTGCAACATGTCAGAACGTTCAGACTTTGGGATCCTTGTGGACAGAGATAAATGAGATCATAAGGTCTTGTCCAGTTGGCCAACCCTTTTGGGTTTCTTTATTCCTCTGTCCCTAATGCTGACTTCTGTTTGCTCTGTCCCCACCTTATGAAAACAGCTTCATTCCTGAAAATGCTGGCAAACGTTTCATCTTTTGGGGGTTTAAAAAATAACATGCTGAAAAGTGTGTAAATAAAGAGATTACTCTATTCCAAGGGGATTTACCCAGCTCTGATTCATATCCTATAAACTCTAGGGAAAGCCTTCATCTAAGCTGATAGAGAACTCACAGGAAGAAGTTTTTTAGTTAGGTAGAACATGAATCAGGCCTTGGGAAATCCCAGGAGCTAGAATCAAGAGCTCTGAGAGGAGCCAGCTAGGATTTTAATCTGAGTAGGTACCATGGATAATGAAAATGGCTGCGGTGATGAGAAATATGCTGAGACAATAGGTCATACCCGTATAATGTGCTGATACAGTCAACCCCCCACACCCCCTGGTTTAGTAAAACTGAATTGCTGCTTCACAAGTAATAGGAGGGAAGAGAGGATCATGAATGGCAGCTAAGCAACTCTGCTTCTGGCCGTGTTAGGCAAAGGAAGTCCATAAGTGAGAAAATATTAAAGCAATGCATATTTACCTGTCCTAGCTTTATTAGCTTTGTATATGTTCACGTTAGTGAGAATAATAACTGTTTCAAGTGGATTATCAGCACCTATTTCAAAATTCCAATGGTACAAAATGGTATTTAGAGAAAGTTCCCCACCACATTTTTGATTCTTCCCTTAAGGGACTATCAATATTGCCCTTGCTTACGATCTTTTCCCCAAAGAGACTCATTCCAGAATGTTTTATGCAATGATGGCCCACTGTGCTGCTTTGCACCCCAGTCTTTCTGCTGAACTGTATATCCTGAGGGTTGCTCCACGTCAGTGCCTGCCAGACTGCCTCGTGGTTTTTAGTGGCTTTGTAGCGATCTATTGGATGTTTGGATCTTACTATAATTTCCTTAACACACTCTGTGTTGGTGGACATTTAAGTTGTTTTCAAACTTTGCTCTAGCATGTCTGAGTAAGTGAGAAAGATAGCAGTTAAGGGTCGGGACTCTGGAGATGGGCTTCCTGGGCTCATGCCCCAGCTCTGTCAGTTTAGTCACTGGGGAAGTGACCACACACACTGTCTTCTGACATAAAGTGAGCAGTATGCAAGAGGGAGCTAGTGTTTTTTGAGTTAATGTCTCTGTAGGATTTGTTTCCAGAAGTGAAATCACTATGTCTTTGGGTGTGTGCATTCAGAATTGTGACAGACCTTGTCAAGGTGCCCTTCGTAGCTGTTTATAATGTAAAGACTAACTGTACCTTTTCTTCCATATTCTCTCCAACACTGAGTGTATTGAGTATGTTGGGAACCAAACCTTTAATTTTTTTCTTCTGCTTGTTACCAGTTAAAATGCTAACCACTAATAAAGCTTGAAGAAAATTGAAAGAGAACCCAAAGTTGATGAATAGGATTAAAATAAACTATTTTCTATTTTTCTCTAGGGTATATTCTATCATTGCAGATAGAGTTAAATATAATTTAGTTTTCATCAGTCTAACACTATAAAACTCCAGGAAAGCTTCAAAACCCGAGTTGTAGGAGAAAAACCAGCTTGTTCTTCTGCTCTGTTTCTCTTCTCTCCTTACTTGCACACTTGACTGTGTTTCCAGTTGTCTTGCATGTAGGAGAGTCCATGTTACTAGCCTGTGGCAATACAGAGTGGGAAAAAGCCACACCTACGGCAAGCCCAGCCCATAAAGAACCTTGCATTGTTCTTCTATTTGCCCTTTCTCTGCTGATTGGTCAGCAAGAGGCAGAGGATCCTGGCAGTTCTCAAAGGCCCCAGGGAATGGTGGCACCACCATTTGGAAGGGGCCTGGGTTCCTGTGTGACTGTGTGGAGGAGAGCACACTCCACAACCCCCACTGACTACTGTGAGACTGTGATATTAGTGAGAAAAAAAAAAACGGGTTCTGTAAAGCCACTATTTGGGGGGTATTTGCTTTAGCTGTTTAGCCTATGGCAGTGTTTCATGACATATTTATTATGGCCTCTCAAAGTAAAATTATTGGACTTTTTTCATAATTTCCCTCTTCATGAAATTTTAACACTACAGGTATGCTTTATTTGTACAGGCAAATATGGCTTTGGAGTACAGAATGAAGCAGGGCAAAGGCAGAGTTCTGTCAAGAGAATGCACTGGTCATAGCAAACACCCTCTTCCAACTACACGAGAGAAGACTCTACACGTGGACATCACCAGATGGTCAACACCGAAATCAGATTGATTATATTCTTTGCAGCCAAAGATGGAGAAGCTCTATACAGTCAGCAAAAACAAGACCGGGAGCTGACTGTGGCTCAGATCATGAACTCCTTCTTGCCAAGTTCAGACTGAAACTGAAGAGAGTAGGGAAAACCGCTAGACCGTTCAGGTGTGATCTAAATGAGATCTCACATGATTATACAGTGGAAGTGAAAAGTAGATTCAAGGGATCAGATCTGATAGACAGAGTGCCTGAAGAACTATGGATGGAGGTTTGGGACATTGTACAGAAGGCAGGGATTAAGACCATCCTCAAGAAAAGAAATGCAAAAAGGCAAAATGGTTGTCTGAGGAGGCCTTACAAATAGCTGCGAAAAGAAGAGAGGCGAAAAGCGAAGGAGAAAAGGAAAGATGCTGCTGCCAAGTCGCTTCAGTCGTGTCCGACGCTGTGCAGCCCCACAGGCGGCAGCCCACCAGGCTCCCCCGTCCCTGGGATTCTCCAGGCAAGAACACTGGAGTGGGCTGCCATGTCCTTCTCCAATGCAGGAAAGTGAAAAGTGAAAGTGACGTCGCTCAGTCGTGTCCGACTCCTAGTGACCCCATGGACTGCAGCCTATCAGGTTCCTCCATACTTGGGATTTGCCAGGCAAGAGTACTGGAGTGGGGTGCCATCACCTTCTCTGAAAGAAAACATATTCCCATTTATATACAGAGTTCCAAAGAATAGCAAGGAGAGATAACAAAGCCTTCCTCAGTGATCACTACAAAAAAAACAAAGGGAAAACAACAGAATGGGAAAGACTAGAGATCTCTTCAAGAAAATTAGAGATACCAAGGGAACATTTCATGCAAGGATGGGCTCAATAAAGGATAGAAATGGTATGGACCTGACAGAAGCAGAAGATATTAAGAAGAGATGGCCAGAATACACAGAAGAACTGTACAAAAAATATCTTCATGACCCAGATAATCACGATGGTGTGATCACTCACCTAGAGCCAGACATCCTGGAACGTGAAGTCAAGTGGGCCTTAAGAAGCATCACTACAAACAAAGCTAGTGGAGGTGATGGAATTACAGCTGAGCTATTTCAAATCCTGAAAGATGCTGTGAAAATGCTGCACTCAATATGCCAGCAAATTGGGAAAACTCAGCAGTGAACACAGGACTGGAAAAGGTCGATTTTCATTCAAATCACAAAGAAAGGCAATGCCAAAGAATGTTTAAACTACTGCACAATTGCACTCATCTCACATGCTAGCAAAGTAATGCTCAAAATTCTCCAAACCAGGCTTCAACAGTACATGAACCGGGAACTTCCAGATGTTCAGCTGGATTTAGAAAAGGCAGAGGAACCAGAGACAAATTGCCAACATCCACTGGATCATCGAAAAAGCAAGAGAGTTCCAGAAAAACATCTGCTTCTGCTTTACTGACTATGCCAAAGTCTTTGACTGTGTGGATTAGAACAAACTGTGGAAAATGTTTCAACAGATGGGAATACCAGACCACCTGACCTGCCTCCTGCGAAATCTGTATGCAGGTCAAGAAGCAACAGTTAGAACTGGACATGGAACAACAGACTGCTTCCAAATAGGAAAAGGAGTACATCAAGGCTGTATATTGTCACCCTGCTTATTTAACTTAGATGCAGAGTACATCATGAGAAACGCTGGACTGGAAGAAACACAAGCTGGAATCAAGATTGCTGGGAGAAATATCAATAACCTCAGGTATACAGATGACACCACCCTGATGGCAGAAAACTAAGAACTAAAGAGCCTCTTGATGAAACTGAAAGAGGAGAGTGAAAAAGTTGGCTTAAAACTCAACATTCAGAAAACGAAGATCATGGCATCCGGTCCCATCACTTCATGGCAAAAAATTGGGGAAACAATGGAAACAGTGATAGACATATTTTTGGGCTCCAAAATCACTGCAGATGGTGACTGCAGCCATGAAATTAAAAGACGCTTGCTCCTTGGAAGAAAAGTTAAGACCAACGTAGACAGCATATTAAAAAGCAGAGACACCACTTTGCTAACAAAGGTCTGTCTAGTCAAAGCTATGTTTTTTTTCCAGTGGTCATGTATGGATGTGACAGTTGAACTATAAAGAAAGCTGAGCACTGAAGAATGGATGCTTTTGAACTGTGGTGTTGGAGAACACTCTTGAGAGTCCCTTGCACTGCAAGAAGTTCCAACCAGTCCATCCTTAAGGAGATCAATCCTGAATATTCATTGGAAGGACTGATGCTGAAGCTGAAACTCCAATACTTTGGCCACCTGATGCAAAGAGCTGACTCATTGGAAAGGACCCTGATGCTGGGGAAGATTGAAGGTGGGCAGAGAAGGGGATGACAGAGGATGAGATGGTTCGATGGTATCACCATGTCAATGGCCATGTGTTTGAGTGAACTCCGGGAGTTGGTGATGGATAGGGAGGCCTGGTGTGCTGCAGTCCATGGGGTCGCAAAGAGTTGGGCACGACTGAGTGACTGAAGTGAACTGAACTGAACGGATGGTGTGTTTCTGTTTATGTAATGTAGGTACATCTGTGCATTTTTAGTAAAAAGAGTAGGTTTGTTTCGCTCCTCATCTACATGCCAAGGACCGACCTTTGCCCCATTTGGGTGCTATTGGCCCCAGTGGTGGTTCATGGTCTATCCAGACTAATACACTTGGAAGCACTTTGAAGAACAGCTTTAAATTTTTCTTGGGATAGTTCAATGCAGTCTTATTGGGAAGCCAAGAAGGAAAGATAGCTGAGCTTCTAGGAGTTCTTCTTATCCTGAGTTTCTATTCGGCATGTATAAGCCTCATAAATGCCCTGATTTTGCATGATAGTGGCTGTCGGGAATCCTGACAGGGCCTGTGCCGTGACATTCACTGCTGGTGCCCTGATCCTCTGTACGTGGGTGAGGGAGGCAGCAGTGAAGAGACAGTGGAGACCGGCCTAGAAGATACGCAGTGCAGTCGTTTTTAGTGGGACATATTAGCATAGTTACCATCACGCCGATTACTGTCTCGCTCCAGTGCCTGCGAGAGAGAGCTGAGGTGTGGTAAGGAGGGCCAGGACCACCGAGTGAGGAAGGTGAAGCTGCTTGGATAACTCATTCATAAGATTCTGTAGTTGAAAAGACACTGTCATCTTTATTTCTCAGTAAATAAGCATCTGAGAAACTTCTTAAAGTTCCTGGGAAGGAACAGAGAAACACAGGGGCACGTTTTCTGTGGACCGTGTACTTTAGGGATAAGCAGGGACATACATCCTTGTCAACACTTGTTATTTTCCTCCTTTCTTCTTAAATAAGACTCTCTCCCTCTCTCCCTCCCTCCTTTCCTTCCTTTCTTTCTTCCTTTAAAAATGTTTTTGATAGTAGCCATCCTAGGAGTCATAGGTGTTATCTCATTGTGATTCTGATTTCTGTTTCCTTAATGATTAATGATGATTAATCATTAATGAGCATCTTTTCATATGCTGTTGACCATTTGTATCTCTTCTTCAGTGAAATGTTTACTCAAGCCCTTGGCATGTTGTTTTTCTTTTCTATCTCAAGGTCTAGTTGCTTTGTGTGTGTGTGTGTGTTTTTTCCCCCAGATTTATTGAGATGTAATTGATATATGAAATTATGAGATGTTTAAGTGTACATCATGGTGATTTGATCCATATATACATTGTGAAAGGGTTCCTCCCATCTAATTAATTAATGCATACATCACCTCACATATCCCCCACTTTTTTGGCAAGAAAACTTAAATTCTACTCTCTTAGCAAATTTCAGTTATATAAGCCAGGCTTCAGCAATACACGAACTGTGAACTTGCTGATGTTCAAGGTGGTTTTAGAAAAGGCAGAGGAACGAGAGATCAAATTGCCAACATCCGCTGGATCATCGAAAAAGCAAGAGAGTTCCAGAAAAACATCTATTTCTGCTTTATTGACTATGCCAAAGCCTTTGACTATGTGTATCAAAATAAACTGTGGAAAATTCTGAAAGAGATGGGAATACCAGACCAGCTGACCTGCCTCTTGAGAAATCTGGATGCAGGCCAGGAAGCAACAGTTAGAACTGGACATGGAACAACAGACTGGTTCCAAATAGGAAAAGGAGTATGTCAAGGCTGTATATTGTCACCCTGCTTATGTAACTTACATGCAGAGTACATCATGAGAAACGCTGGACTGGAAGAAACTCAAGCTGCAATCAAGATTGCTGGGAGAAATATCAATCACCTCAGATATGCAGATGACACCACCCTTATGGCAGAAAGTAAAGAGGAGCTAAAAAGCCTCTTGACAAAAGTGAAAGAAGAGCATGAAAAAGTTGGCTTAAAGCTCAACATTCAGAAAACGAAGATCATGGCATCCGGTCCCATCACTTCATGGGAAATAGATGGGAAAACAATGGAAACAGTGTCAGACTTTATTTTNCTGGGAGGGATTGGGGGCAGGAGGAGAAGGGGACGACTGAGGATGAGATGGCTGATGGCATCACGGACTCGATGGACGTGAGTCTGAGTGAACCCCAGGAGGTGGTGATGGACAGGGAGGCCTGGCGTGCTGCGATTCATGGGGTCGCAAAGAGTCGGACACGACTGAGCGACTGAACTGAACTGAACTGAATACAGTGTTATCAATTATATCGCCATGTTTTACATTAGATTCTCCGGCCTTATTTACCTTATAGCTGAAAGTTTATGCCTTTTAACAGTCTCTTGAAAGAGAATAAGATGGTAGACTAGAGGGACGTGTGCTCATCTTCTGCTGGAACACCAAAATCACAATCAGCTGCTGACAACCGCTGACAGGAGAATGTGGGATCCCAGCAAACAAGAAATTCCCCGGGTCCAGGGGCGAAGGAGAAGCTGCTACAAGACAGTGGGAGGGGTGGAACTGCTTTTAAAATCAACCCTCGTGCTCACCAGCGCGCTCCCAGGGTGCAGACCGAACCTGCGGCGCCTGGACCCAGGGGAAGGCGCCGGGACCGCCCGCGGAGACAGGGGCTCTGGCATCAGCCGTCCTGGGGGGCCCGGCGTGGGGCCTACGTCCTCTTGGAGGAGGCCACCATTAGCCCCACCATAGTGCCGCTGGGCAGGTGACCCACCAGCTGGAGAACAATTTTACCAAAGAAGTTCCTGCACTAGTGCGAAAGTTCTAGGGCCCACACAGATTTCCCAACCCGGGGATCTGGCAAAGGGACTGAGAAACGGGACTGGAAAAAGTCAGTTTTCATTCCAATACCAAAGAAGGACAGTGCCAAAGAATGTTCAAACTACCACGTGATTGCACTCATTTCATGTGCTAGCAAGGTCATGTTCAAAATCCTCCAAGCTAAGCTTCAACAGTACTTGAACTGAGAACTTTCAGATGTTCAAGCTGGATTTAAAAAAGGCAGAGGATCCAGAGATCAAATTGCCAACATCTGTTGGATCACAGTAAAAGCAAGAGAGTTCCAGAAAAACATCTACTTCTGCTTTATTGACTATGTCAAAGCCTTTGACTCTGTGGATCACAACAAACTGGAAAATTCTTAGAGATGGGAATAGGAGACCACCTGACCTACCTCCCGAGAAACCTGTATGCAGGTCAAGAAGCAGCAGTTAGATACTGACATGGAAAAACAGACTGGTTCCAAATCAGGAAAGAAGTCTGTCAAGGCTGTATATTGTCACCCTGCTTATTTAACTTACATGCAGAATACGTCATGTGAAATGCTGGGCTAGATGAAGCAAAAGCTAGAATCAAGATTGCTGGAAGAAATATCAGTTACCTCAGATATGTAAATGACATCACCCTTATGGCAGAAAGTGAAGAACTAAAGAGTCTCTTGATGAAAGTGAGAGAAGAGAGTGAGAAAGCTGGCTTAAAACTCAACATTTAAAAAACTAAGATTGTGGCATCTGGTCCCATCACTTCATGGTAAATAGATGGGGAAATGGTGGAAACAGGGACAGACTTCATTTTCTTGGGCTCCAAAATCACTGGATGGTGACTGCAGCCATGAAATTGAAAGACACTTGCTCCTTGGAAGAAAACCTATGCCAAACCTAGACAGCATATAAAAAACAGAGACATTACTTTGCTGACAAATGTCGTATAGTCAGAGCTATGGTTTTTGCAGGAGTCATGTACAGATGTGAGAGTTGGACCATAAAGAAGGCTGAGCCCTAAAGAACTGATGCTTTTGAACTGTGGTGGAGAAGACTCTTGAGAGTCCCTTGGACTGCAAGGAGACCAATCCAGTCCATCCTAAAGGAAATCAGTCCTGAATATTCATTGGAAGGACTGATGCTGAAGCTGAAGCTCCTGATGCGAAGAGCTGACTCATTGGAAAAGACTCTGATGCTGGGAAGGATTGAGGGCAGGAGGAGAAAGGGACAACGGAGGATGAGATGGCTGGATGGCATCACCGACTCGATGCATGTGAGTTTGAGCAAACTCTGGGAGATGGTGAAGGACAGGGAAGGCTGAATTGCTGCAGTCCATGGGGTTGAGAAGAGTCGGACATGAGGGACTGAACAAGAGCAACCACACTCTCACCTGTTTCCCTCACCCCCTAACTCCTGACTGTTGAGTTGCAGAAATTTATTCATATTTTGGGTGTTAACCCTTTATCAGGTAAATGATTTGCAAATATTTTTGCCCATACTTTGGTTTGACTTTTCACTCTGTTGATTGTTATCCTCAATATACTGCTATTTCACTTTTAAAATTCTATCTTCTCTAACTGTTAAGTGAGGTTTTGGTGTGTATATTGGTTACTTATATTTATTTTTCTGTGAACTGCCTAAATATGTCCTTTGCTTATTTTTCTGTTAATAATTTGTGCTTTCTTGTTGAATTGAACTGGCCTTTTCTTCTGCTTATAAGTTAAATAGTTTTCATTTGCTATGTGTCTTTGATATTTGTTAATTGAATTTATTCTATTAAAAAATTTTTATACTCAAATTTAATAATCTTTTATTCCATGACTTAGAAAAGCTAGAAGCCTTGCTTAGCTAAGATTGTATATATGCACACACACACACACACACACATATATACATAAACACATAATCTACATTCATTATTTTCTAACACTTTTGTAGTTTCAGTTTAAATTTTGGGAGGTTGGCATCAGTTTATTTTTCCAGTTTGCTATCCAGCTGACTTTTATACTTTTTATTTAAGAGTTTGTTTACTCCTACAAACTTGAAATGCCACCTCTGTGATATACTCAATAATCATTATTTTCTAGATTTTCTTAGCCGTAACATTAACACAATTTAAATTATGAAATTTTCTGGGTTCTTTATTTATGTAGCATTCACTGGCTAAAATACAGAGTGTCTGTGAAAGAATACACAACAAACTAGCAATCGCAGTGACTCCTGCAAGGGGAACAGGAAGTAGGGAAACCGGAGGAAACGGAGGAAGAGAATGACTTTCCACTGCATCTTCCTATGTGTACTTTCAGTCTTGTACTGTTTGCAAGTATAAACNATTTTCTGGGTTCTTTATTTATGTAGCATTCACTGGCTAAAATACAGAGTGTCTGTGAAAGAATATACAACAAACTAGCAATCGCAGTGACTCCTGCAAGGGGAACAGGAAGTAGGGAAACCGGAGGAAACGGAGGAAGAGAATGACCTTCCACTGCATCTTCCTATGTATACTTTCAGTCTTGTACTGTTTGCAAGTATAAACCTGTTCAGAAATCATTGCACTTAAATGATGCACAAGCATCAGACACCACCTCGCGTGTCCCCTTGTCGCTCCTGCCTGCTCCCCAGAGTGTCCTCTTACCCTTTAATCCCCATCATTGACCAGAATCCTCAGCCTCTTCTAGTCCCTGGGGCCTGAAGTAATATTCAGTCCCCTACAAGGAAAACTGCAGGACTGCTTAAGACCTCTTCTGACTGTTGATATGAAGAAAATGTGGAGTTTGCCTGGGGAAGCAGAGCGGAGAGCAGTGGAAGTCACCGGCAGGATGCTTGACGGAAGAAACCCTCCTGGGATGCAAGTTCTTTGGCAGGAGATCCAGGGAGAGCTCTTGAGACTCATATGATCACTATCTTTATCATCACCAGTGATAAACTCTAAACAGTATTTCATAAGTATATTCTGTAGAATATCAATCTGTCAGGGTACTTGGTTTTCCCCTTTGTGGTCAATGAAGTTTGCAAAACCAGTAGTGTCCCCCTTTGAAGAATGATGATACACATTAACATTTAATGTCTGAGAAATTTTGCAATTAGGAAAACCTCTTTCATTTTTGTTTAAACTAGAATCTCTAAACTTATCTGACCACAGAATCATTCTTACCCACCTAGCTCTCCAGTCTAGTCAAGACCTACAGTAGCAGTGTAAATTGTAACAACCAGAACAGACAAATGTTGAAATGGTGGAAAAGAAATGCCAATCTGAATTTATGCAAGGCTAAATTTTTAGAAGACTATTTTGGCATTTTGACTACGGTAAATAAGGGCTGGATTGTAAATAATTCAGCAAATAAAAATGTTGTAATGGGTGCTTTTGAAACTTGAAAATAATCCTCTTCTGCAGGGTGCACACCACCAATAATCATGTTCTTTTAAACTCTTCATACGTTTACCAAATCCTGAGATAGCGAAAGTGGTCATTAGAGTGGTCATCAGTTCAGACCTAGTTAGCACAAATCTAACTAGGCAAGTCTAAACCAATAATATCAGCCTGAATTTGCCAGTCCTGGAATAAGGATAACAAACTCCATTTTCTGATTTTTTTTCTAGAATGTCTAAAGCATTGGTTAAAAATGGTAGATCTAAAGGGTAGGCTGGGAGAGTGTGAAAAGCAGGGAGGAGAAAGGAAGGAATGGGGACACGGTCAGAAAACAGGGAGAGAGGTGTCTTGCGGCAGAGATGTGGCTGACGGTGCCTCGAGCATCACTCAGCGCCCTCACGTGAAGGTTCTCTGTCCAGGGAACGTGAGGCTGGGCTGTTCTCAGCGCTCAGAACTGACACTTGGAACTAGGTAGAAGCAGTGTGTTTATTAGTCTCAACGAGGCTTTTTGTGTCTGTTCTTGCGATGCAGGTGGCGAGAATGTTCATGTTCTCATCTTGTGTCCTGTAAAGGAGAGCTCTCGTTTCTGGTTCTTGACTCAGCAATATGCTCGAATCACTCACAGACACAAAACACACCAGTGCGCAGACCCCGTCCCCGGTCAGTGCGGCTGGGCTCTAACGGTGGGCTGCAGATGTCCGTATGCTTCAAACGCGCCCCAGATGACTCGAATATGCTCTGCAAGGCTGCGCTCCAGCTGCGATGGCCCAGTTGAGAGCCTAGCAGCTCACTGGCAAGGTGCAGAGGACGGAAGCAGGTGCAGGCACTCAGATCAGTGCACTGAGGCTGCTCCTGGCTATTTTAGGGTAAACCTATAGTTCTGTAAGAGTTTTAATTTCCAGGTCAGATGATTTTAATATAAAACTATTTGGTGAGTACTCAGCAGTGATTCCAAGTTTTAAAAAATAAGTGACTTTTTGGACTTCCCTGGTGGCTCAGAGGGTAAAGCATCTGCCTACAATGTGGGAGACCAGGGTTCAATCCCTGGGTTGGGAAGATCTCCTGGAGAAGGAAATGGCAGTACTCTTGCCTGGAAAATCCCATGGACGGAGGAACCTGGTAGGCTACAGTTCATGGGGTCGCAAAGGGTCAGACACGACTGAGCGACTGACTTCACTTTCTTTCTTTCTTTCTTTTTGGAAAGTTGCTGGCTTCATCATTTCTTTATTCTTTATATTTCTGGCTTACTGTATCCTCGTTGCTTCCTGGGTGCTCCTCTCATCACAGCGAGCAGGGCCACCCTCCCTGTCAGTGCTCGGCCCACTTGTTGCCCGGGCCTCTCTTGCTTTGTGAGCAAAGGTCTGTCTAGTCAAAGCTGTGGCTTTTCCAGTGGTCATGTGTGGATGTGAGAGTTGAACTATAAAGAAAGCTGAGCACCAAAGAACTGATGCTTATGAACTGTGGTGTTGGAGAAGACTCTTGAGAGTCCCTTGGACTGTGAGGAGATCCAACCAGTCCATCCTAAGGGAGATCAGTCCTGAGTGTTCATTGGAAGGACTGATGCTGAAGCTGAAACTCCAATACTTTCGCCACCTGATGTGAAGAGCTGACTCATTTGAAAAGACCCTGATGCTGGAAAAGATTGAATGTGGAGGAGAAGGGGGCGACAGGATGAGATGGTTGGATGGCATCATTGACTCAATGGATATGAGTCTGAGCAAGTTCCAGGAGTTGGTGATGGACAGGGAAGGATGGCGTACTGTGGTCCATGGGGTCGCAAAGAACTGGACATGACGGAGAGACTGAACAGCAATTCCCTTCCGGCTCCCTGGAGGCTCAGTGGCAAACAATCCTCCTGCTAATGCAGGAGATGAAGGTTTGAGTCCTGGGCTGGGAAGATCCCCTGGGGAGAAGGGCATGGAACCCACTCCAGTACTCTTGCCTAGGAAATCCCATGGACAGAGCAACCACGTGGGCTACAGTCCATGGGGCTAGAGAAGAATCAGACATGACTTAGCAAGTAAACAACAATAACAACATTTACTTCTAAATTCTTTTGTTGGTGGTGACATGTTTGCTCTGAACCAGAGTCATTTCTTTGTGAGTAAGTTACTTTCTTACTTGATAGCCTTTGTGGTTTTCTAATATGCACAGTCATTGTGAATATTCATATTCTTGTGGAACATTCTCAGAACTGTATTTTTGAAAATTGTTGCTTTGTTTTTTTCCTTCTAGTCTATTCTTTTGGAGAGCTCATTAAAATATGTTCAAAGTATTTTCCACTCAACTATTTTAAGTGCTTTCCATAACTTTTAATCTCTCTCTGTGATATTTCCTTGGTGAATTTGCTATTACTATATTTTTTTTCCTTCTTTGATTTCTATTTAGAATCTGGCTCATGTTCTATTTTCAATTGATAGCTATATTTGTATCAATTTGCAGATTTCATAGTAGATCAGAATCCACCTTCACTGTGGGAGACCTGAGTTGGATCCCTGGGTTGGGAAGATCCCCTGGAGAAGGGAAAGGCTCCCCACTCTTGTATTCTGACCTGGAGAATTCCATGAAGGAAATGGCAACCCATTCCAGTACTCTTGCCTGGAGAATCCCATGGAGGGAAGAGCCTGGTGGGCTACAGTCCATGGGTTGCAGAGTCGACACAACTGAGCAACTTTCACTTTCATTTTCATTTCTTATATTCTCCTTCATTTCCATTTATTTTTTCCCCCCAAGGACAAAAAAACACTTATTTTAAAGTAATTTTCAGATTGTTCTGTTTTCTTTTATTGGGTTACAATAATCTACTAATTTGTCTCCTTGTCTGTCTTTATAAATCATCTTCATGTACAGTGGAAAAGTAATGCGCAGGCTCACCTTGATTACCTTTTTCTTTTCTTTTTCCTTCATATTGAATATTGAAACTTTCATTTCCAAATGAGGTCATATTCAAGGCTTGTTTTGTTCACTTTGTGCCTAGAAGAAGGTGTCTGCTTTCTCCTACTTCCCTCATTAAAAAGCTATATATCAGAAAATATCAGTCTATATTTTGTTCTAGTGCTTTTATAGTCCTTAATTTTCTAAAATGTTAGGTACTCAATTTTCCTAAAATATACTTTTATTTGAGGTAGAAATAGTAATATTTTTCCCTAAATAGTTAATATACTATTTACTATA
>SJYQ01004881.1:21683-61118 GCA_006410935.1 Redunca redunca | reverse complement strand
TTTTCTGTTTAACTCTGCTGGTTCCAGCCTTGTTCATTGATTTGTATGAATTCTCACGTAAAACTGCTGCCTTATAAGTTGCAGACAATGGAAGAGACCAAATTGTGGGCTCTGGTGGCAATTCCTAAGAGGCAACCTTCTGAGACCCATTTAATAGCCAGCTGCGTCCACCTGGCAAAGAATAGAGGAAGACAACAGAATGGGAAAGACTGGGGAACATTTCATGCAAAGATGGGCTCGATAAAGGACAGAAANAAAGGAGTATGTCAAGGCTGTATATTGTCACTCTGCTTATTTAACTTCTATGCAGAGTACATCATGAGAAATGCTGGACTGGAAGAAACACAAGCTGGAATCAAGATTGCCAGGAGAAATATCAATAACCTCAGATATGCAGATGACACCACCTTTATGGCAGAAGGTGAAGAGGAACTCAAAAGCCTCTTGATGAAAGTGAAAGAGGAGAGAGAAAAAGTTGGCTTAAAGCTCAACTTTTAGAAAACGAAGATCATGGCATCCGATCCCATCATTTCATGGGAAATAGATGGGGAAACGGTGACAAACTTTATTTTTTTCAGCTCCAAAATCATTGCAGATGGTGACTGCAGCCATGAAATTAAAAGACACTTACTCCTTGGAAGGAAAGTTATAACCAAACTATACAGTGTATTAAAAGGCAGAGACATTAGTTTGCCAACCAAGGTCCGTCTAGTGAAAGCTATGGTTTTTCCAGTGGTCATATATGGATGTGAGAGTTGGACTGTGAAGAAAGCTCAGCACCAAAGAATTGATGCTTTTGAACTGTGGTGTTGGAGAAGACTATTGAGAGTCCCTTGGACTGCAAGGAGATCCAACCAGTCCATCCTAAAGGAGATCAGTCCTAGGTGTTCTTTGGAAGGAATGATACTAAAGCTGAAACTCCAGTATTTTGGTCACCTGATGCGAAGAATTGACTCATTGGAAAAGACTCTGATGCTGGGAGGGTTTGGGGGCAGGAGGAGAAGGGGACAACCGAGGATGAGATGGTTGGATGGCATCACCGACTTGAGGGACGTGAGTTTTAGTGAACTCTGGGAGTTGGTGATGGACAGGGAGGCCTGGTGTGCTGTGATTCATGGGGTCGCAAAGAGTCAGACACGACTGAACTGAACTGAACTGTGTCCACCTTTTATTAAACATACTTACCAAATTTTCACTTTACACTGCTGAAATAAGTGGTGAGAACTAGCTTTTGCAAAACAGTAAGTCATAGCAGAAAGCCTGGTAGACAGATCTTCCCCAGCTGCTTACTACTGAGGTGACCTCCGTTCATAGCTTCCCTCCTCTGTAAAGTAGGGATTATGTACTTTCTGTACAAGGATTTTGTGGCAGTTCTACACAATGGGTGGAGGCATCAACTACATTTCTTACTCTTTGACATAAATATTTAATAGATGGTGCTGGGATTCATGGGGTCGCAAAGAGTCGGACACGACTGAGCGACTGAACTGAACTGAACTGAACTGAACTGAACAGTACTGCTTCAAGAGTGTTAAAAATTAATGTCAAATGCACATGTATACTGCTTTGCTTCAGTTGTGTCTGACTCTTTGTGACCCCATGGACTGTAGCTTGGCAGGCTCCTCTGTCTATGAGGACTCTCCAGGCAAGAATATTGGAGTGGGTTGCCATGCCCTCCTCCAGGGGATCTTCCCAGCTCAGGGATTGAACCTGCGTCTCTTACATCTCCTGCGTTGACAAGTGGGTTTCTTACCACTAGCACCACCTGGGAAGTCCAATCTCAAAGGTAATATATATTAATTGTAAGAAAATGTAAAGATAAATTAAGAGCATAAAGAAGAAAAATCACTCGTAAATCCACATGACATATAATAATTCCAGCCATTTTTCTGAGGATAAGAATGAATAAATATGGAGTGATAGTAGCCAAACTATTTGGTAATAACATGCTGTAATACTTTTCAATCTTATTTTATATTATTCTATGACATGATTTTCCGTTCAGTTCAGTTCAGTCACGCAGTAGTTTCTGACTCTTTGTGATCCCATGAATCACAGCACGCCAGGCCTCCCTGTCCATCACCAACTCCCGGAGTTCACCCAGATTCGCGTCCATCGAGTCAGTGATGCCATCCAGCCATCTCACCCTTGGTCGTCCCCTTCTCTTCCTGCCCCCAATCCCTCCCAGCATCAGAGTCTTTTCCAATGAGTCAACTCTTTGCACGAGGTGGCCAAAGTACTGGAGCTTAAGCTCTAGCATCATTCCTTCCAAAGAAATCCCAGGGCTGATCTCCTTCAGAATGGACTGATTGGATCTCCTTGCAGTCCAAGGGACTCTCAGGAGTCTTCTCCAACACCACAGTTCAAACGCATCAATTCTTCAGTGCTCAACCTTTTTCACAGTCCAACTCTCACATCCATACATGACCACAGGAAAAACCATAGCCTTGACTAGACGGACCTTAGTCGGCAAAGAAAGAGATGGGACCAGATGCCATGAACTTCGTTTTCTGAATGTTGAGCTTTAAGCCAACTTTTTCACTCTCCTCTTTGACATGATTTTACTGGCTGTATATTTACTGGCTGTATAATAACCCTATGGTTTTTAATATCTAATATTTTTAGATATTCCGCTGTTGTATAACATTTAAGTTGCTTCCAGTATTTTACTGTGACACATGATACTGCATTAGAGTCACTTATGTGGCACTTATGTTCTAAAGTCAGCTTGCAAGAGAATCTCTTAGACAAAATTATATCTGCAATTCTCTTAAGCAGTTGCCATGTATAATGTCACCTCAAGAGACACTCAAGTTCTATCTCTTCATCAGTCTATCTTGGGTATATTTTCTGTATAAAGTTTCAGTATTTTTGATTGTAGGCAATAAAAACTGCTCCAGCATTTTTAAGTAACAGGGCTATTCCTTAGAATATTATGGGGATTATCCTTTATTATCCTTTATTGGGAATCAGTGAATAACTTGATTCAGAAAATGGGCAAAAAGCAAGAGGTCTTTGGTTTTTTGGTTTTTAGGTTGGGAGAACAGTGTGACCTGTGCTTCAGAGTTCTGTTACAGTGAATTAAGCTTTCAAGTGGTCATCCCGCCCCTGCCCCCTTTTCTCATGATGGAAGGTCCCTGTGATCAAGCTCAACTGATGCACACACCGTTTAGTTGCACCAAGAGACAGACAATGAAAGAACCTGACTCGTTCGGCTTCTGTGGCAGGACATGCTGTGAGAAACAAGAGTTAGGAGTTGTCCTCCCATGAGAGCCTTAATCTTGAGGAAATTCCACCCAAAGGAAAAGCAGAATACTAGTAAAGAAAGGATGGCAGAGCATTTGGATATCAAGAAGTTAAAAAATAAATATTGCCAGTGTAGCCTAAAATAATGATTTTTTCCCAGTTAAATACCAAATAGAGAAGTTGGGTAAGGTTTAGGGGCCATGGTGTGTGCTAGAATAATGCTCAGCAAAGTGAGGGTTCCGTGTTAGAACCTACTGAAGGAAGCATGCTCATTGCTCTCACACTGGGCTCACTCTCCAGCTTATGCTACAGTATGGCTGATGGAACCCTCACCTGTGCTATTTAAACTATGATTATAATTATTACTTTGGCAGAGGATTTAATGGCTGAATTGTGTAAATTAACCGTGTATCACTGGATCTTGAATGTATAAACAACAATTAAAATCCTGTCTGAGATAAGCAATTTTAGAATGTACGTTTCTGGGAGAATATCCAGTTCCCTAAATTCCTAACTGCATAGAAAAGATTTCTTCACTGAAACCCTGGATAGTGTTTAGGGAATCTTCGATCTCAAAGAAACTGTATATGCATGCATTTGTATGCATTCCTTTGTTTGTGTGTATTCCTTTCATATGCATTTTTCTTGGGAGACAATCAAATGTTGTCCTTCAGTGTCTGTTGGGTACCAAGACCAAAACAAAATAAAGAATCATCTTCGCATCTTTCTCCTAACATCCACAATAAGAATTAAATCTTTCAAATAGAAGTAATGCCATGGAAGATAAGAGGCTTACAACATTTCTGTTAAGCTGGAGAGTCCTAGAGAAAGAGTAGTCCGTAGGAAAATCCTGGCCACACTATCCTTTGGCAGCCTCCGTGCCTCTAGCCAGTCCTGGAAAGCTGCATGATATCATCTCCATGGCCAGCAGAAAGCAATAGAATGCACACCTGTGGACATACAGGCATTGCTGCAAGACTGAAGAGAGTTCATTCTCCTTTGGGGAACCGTGGCTCCTTTCCCGTGACTCACATATCATACAGAAGCCTTTGGCTCCCTGGATTCCTTTGCTGTTGTTGAGTCACTAAGTTGTGGCTGACACTTTCTGACCTGAGGGACTGCAGAACACCAGGCTTCTCTGTCCTTCACCAACTCCTGGCATTTGCTCAAACTCAGAGAGTTGGACTGTGAAGAAAGCTGAGCGCCGAAGAATTGATGCTTTTGAACTGTGGTGTTGGAGAAGACTCTTGAGAGTCCCTTGGACTGCAAGGAGATCCAACCAGTCCATGCTAAAGGAGATCAGTCCTGGGTGTTCTTTGGAAGGAACGATGCTAAAGCTGAAACTCCAGTACTTTGGCCACCTGATGCGAAGAGTTGACTCATTGCAAAAGACTCTGATGCTGGGAGGGATTATGGGCAGGAGAAGAGGGGGATGACAGAGGATGAGATGGCTGGATGGCATCACCGACTAGGTGGATGTGAGTTTGAATGAACTTCGGGAATTGGTGATGGACAGGGAGGCCTGGCGTGCTGCAGTTCATGGGGTCGCAAAGAGTCAGACACGACTGAGCAACTGAACTGAACTGAAGTGATGTCCATCAAGTTGGTGATGCCATCCAACCATCTCATCCTCTGTCACCCCCTTCTCCTCCGGCCCTCAATCTTTCCCAGCATCAGGATCTTTTCAAATGAGTCAGTTCTTCCCATCAGGTGGTCAAAGTATTGGGGCTTCCCCTTCAGCATCGGTCTTTCCAATGAACATTCAGGACTGATTTCCTTCAGGACTGACATCTTGCAGTCCAAGGGACTCTCAAGAGTCTTCTTCAATATCACAGTTCAAAAGCATCAATTCTTTGGCTCTCAGCTTTCTTTATGGTCCAGCTCTCACATCTATACATGATTACTGGAAAAACCATAGCTTTGACTAGACGGACCTTTGTTGGTAAAGTGATGTCTCTGCTTTTTAATACACTGTCTAGGTTTATCATAGCTTTTCTTCCAAGGAACAAGCATCTTTTAATTTCATGGACTTCCTATTTGATATTGTTAATATAAAATCTTATCTGCTTATTTGGATAGAAATTCTTAGTAGTGAAGAACTGTATGGTGCATTGGATATTCTCTTACTTTTTTTCCTTCTTTCTTTGTGTGGAAATCTATTCCATTATATCTTTTCCAATCTGAGCCCTCCCAGTGACAGTTCCTCTCTTCATGATTTAGGGGTTTTGTTTTAAACACTCATTCTAACAAGTCACTTAAAATTTTATGCTTTCAGTAAGGATGTGCTGTGCTTAGCCACTCGGTTGTGTCTGACTCTTTGCAACCCCATGGACTGTAACCCACCAAGTTCCTCTGTCCATGGAATTCTCCAAGCAAGAATACTGGAGTGGGTTGCCTTGCCCTCCTCCAGGGGACCTTCCCAACCCAGGGATTGAACCCAGGCCTCCCACATTGCAGGTGGATTCTTTACCATCTGAGCCCCCAGGGAAGCCCAAGAGTACTGGAGTGGGCAGCCTGTCCCTTTTCCAGAGGATCTTCCTGATCCACGATTCAAACTGGGGTCTCCTGCGTCGTAGGTGGATTCTTCACCCGCTAAGCTACCAGGGAAGTCCTCAATAGGTATAGTTTTCTTATAATTTTCTTATTGAAAATAAGCAGACAGCCTCAATAAGGTATGCAGAGTTATCATATTCTAGCATTTTACGGTTTTCCATAGCTTCATCATCTTTACTTCATTAGGAGATCAGGAAATGAGATCAGGAAAATTGGCCCTGAATTTCATTATGAACTTTACTCTCCAATATTTCATTTTCTTTTCAAATATGCTTTTATTTTCTCTTCCAGACTCAGAGGAAGGGTTCACTTCCTGAAATAAACTACTCTGTGTCCTGGATTTTTTGTGACTCCCATGAAGATATTAGACTCAAACTCTATCCTTCTGCCTTGCAGGTCCTTCTCTTGTGCCTTCAAAATGTTGTGAGCCCTGCGTGCTCTTTATAAAACATTTTCTCTCACTTTTATTTCATCACCAAACTTTTGAATTACATGCTGACATCTTCATGTTTTCACCACTCATTCTCTTTTTAAACTGCTGTAATCTCCCTTCTATCTCAAAATTGTTTCCTTGACAGTCGGCAGTGAACCAGTAACTCAATTTCACAGACTGTTCTTGTCTTGAACCTCTTGGAGGCTTAAACTGGACATCCTGCTTTCCTTAAATGTGCGGATCTGTAGCATCCATTAATCTAATGCAAATGTTTTCGGTGTTTTACATATAACTCGTCTTGCTGTCACCATACTCAGTGAAGTGGTATCGCGATTGCCGTTATTCTGCTGATGAGGAAACCCTGACTGGAGAAGGTAAGGATTTGTCTGAAAAGCCCTGTTCAAATGTCCTTGTTCTTCACTTTCTCTTTCCACTTTTCTGGCTTCTGCTTTGTCGGCTTCTTTTCCGCCACCTTCCAGTGAGCATTCCGTTCCTCTCAACAGCTGTTTGTCCTCATTTTCTCTCTCTGCTCACTTGCCTTCAGTAAAATGGTCCTGCTTTATCAATAAAATTATAATCTTTTTGAAGATCAGTTCTTGCTACTCTTGTAACAGACTTTGTTCATTCTGGATTCAAAGTTCTACTTTATTTGATTGTCCACATCTAACTGGTTGCTTCTCTTTCCTTCTGTGTTGTTTGTATGTCCATCTTTTAAAGTCCAGCCTTTTCTGATCTCCCCTTTCTTTTCTGGATCCCTATAACTTATTGTCCACAACAGTAATAAATGGCCTGGATCCCTATAACTTATTGTCCACAACAGTAATAAATGGCCTGTTGCATTCTGTTTGTTTCTTATATGCATGTCTTGCCTTTTTAGCTGTATAGGAAATGGGGCTCTGTCTTTTAACTACTTTGTATTGTCTTTCTGTTGTTAGTATTTGGCATGTAACATAGAGGTGACTACATGATAGATATTTTATCAGCTAAGGCACCAAACAAGAGAAAACAACCATGACTAATTACATGCATGCCATGCTGCTTTAGTCATGTCTGATTCTTTGCAGCCCCATGGGCGGCAGCCCATTAGGCTCCTCTGTCCAAGCGGTTCTCCAGATAAGAATACTGGAGTGGGTTGCCATGTCCTTCTCCAGGCGATCTTCCTGACAAAAGGATCGAACCCTCATCTCTTTGTCTCCTGAACTGACACATGGATTCTTTACCACTAATGCCATCTGGGGAAACTGACTAAAAACAAACTTGTGGCAAGGATTTGGGGAGCTCTTGGAGCAGACAGGAGCTAGAGTGTCCTCCATTTGGTAATCAGAATGGTGAGGCTGCTCTGGGTGGGGCTCTGATCACGTTCCAGCTCTTGACTGTCTGATGAAGACGCAATGATGAAAGACCATCTGAGTGCCTCGCTGAATTCTCATGCTCCTCCACTTTAATTAAAGTCTAGCCAGCCTAGTCGGTTCAGTCGCTCAGTCATGTCTGACTCTTTGTGACCCCATAGACTGCAGCACACCAGGCCTCCCTGTCTATCACCCACTCCCAGAGCTTGCTCAAACTCATGACCATTGAGTCACTGATGCAATACAACCATCTCATCCTCTGTTGTCCCCTTCTTCCCAGCATCAGGGTCTTTTCCAGTGAGTCAGTTCTTTGCATCAGGTGGCCAAAATATTGGAGTTTCAGCTTCAGCATCAGTCCTTCCAATGAATATTCAGGGCTGATTTCCTTTAGGATTGACTGGTTTGATAAGGGGTAATTCCTAACTATCCAAATCACATTGCTACTAGGAAAGGAAGACTTATATTGGGAAATAACCTCCCCTCAAGTTTATAGTAGATACTGAATAAACATTTATTGAATGAATGTGAACCCTGTGACACTAACACCATATTAGGTTTAGTTTTGCAAAACTAGCACAGCTTATTTGCATTCATTCTTTCTGACTGGAGCTGAGTCGACATGTGTGTGGTGTATAGGGGCTGAAGAGATTCAAGGCAGATAGCCATGGAGGCCAAGCATGGTGTGAGGATAAACTGAGAAACTGCAGAGAAAGCAGGCCCCTCATTTAGACATTTAGATTCTAAGCTGTTTACTGGGAGAAAGGACAGAATATTTGGTCATAAGTCATTTGAATTATACTTTAATCTGCATCTGCAGTTTAGGAAGAAGAAGCTGAATAATATAGAAATTGGTTTCAAGGTCTGAATAGTAAATTGAAAGGATTTCTAACTGTTCTTGCAAGCAGTTCTCTTAACTATTAACCAGACCACTTCATCCCTTTGCTTTTCTGATTCCCTGTAAGTGAAAGAAGGGATTTAAACAAATCAAAATTAGAACTCCATCAGTTAAAAAGCCTACCCTTTGTCATTCATATTTTGATGTAGTTTTAAGGTGATCCATGATTAATTATCACTTACAAGAACATGATGAGATGAATATCTTTACTGCTTACTTATCTGGAAACACCAAATGACTCTTCAAATACGTTCCTCATAGAGTTATTCCTCACTGACATTAGTCCTGAGATGTTTGTGTGAATTCTTGCCCTTGTCTGCATTTAGCCAGACTCTTCCCCAGCCCCCAGTCACACTAGACTTTGGATAGTACAAGTCCTTTCCTTTTGTTTGTCTACTGGGATCTTCAGCGGTGACAAAGCCTAGAGTTCTCTCTGATTTGTTACAAAGCCTTCATGGCCTCATCTGAGGTAGATTTCTGCCCCTTTTCTGACTGTACTTCTATTAACATTCTATTTTTGAGCTCATTGGGCCCAAATCTTTAGACCTGGTTGCTGGACTTGCTCTTCTTTCTTTAAAGACATATAGCTGACCATTATATGATTTCATAAATATGTATTATGCTGGAATTAGTGCCTACCTCTATGTCCTCTATATTGGTCTTATATTTATGGAATAACTTAGGGATGTTTGTCCCTGACTAAACATTCACATCAAGGCTTTTCAAAGTTCAAAAACTCCCATAGTTTACAGATTCACCCAGATTAGGTGATGATACATAAGCAAACCAGGTGCTTTTATATAGATGATATTCTTGTCCCAGGGGTAAAGCCATGCAGGGTAGGTAAAATTTCACTAAGGTACATAATGTTACAAAGAAAAAACTATTAAAATGAAGAGACTTCAGTGTCCTTAAAGCGAGTTATGAAGCTTTATGGATATTGTACATTCACCCTCCCCCATTTCTAAACTCCTGCTATTACATATAATTAGGCAGGTTTGGGGCTGTACTTCCCTAGGGAGTGCCATTCATGTTGTAATCTCAGTAATGGGTGCCACCTGGATTTATACAATGCACAACGGGAGACTCATGTGGTGTTCCAGCGCCCCACACCTACATAAACACAAGAAGCTCCAGCCATTTATAAAACCTTGAATGTACCAAGTAATCTTTCCGTGTCTTTTCACTCTGTTTACTTTGCTTTGTCTGCCCATACTCCATCTTTCTGGCACACCACTACTCTTTCTTTAAGATACGTTTGAAGTCTATGATTCATCAAACTAAGGAGGACAATTGTAATTTAAATATTATGCATTAATGGATACTTGTCACTCTTTAAAATTCTGTTGTCACTATTATACTTACCATGCTCTCTTGCACATTGGAGTTTGAGGTTCTTAAATACTGAGGATCATACTTTACATATCTTTGTAAGCTTACCAGTCATCATGATGGCTACACGAGCAGTCATATCACAGGATTTTCTGAATAACTGGTTCAGCAAAAGTAGGATGGATGCAGTTTCAGATCTACTTTTGTAGCAACCACTGTAGTACAAGTCCTAGCTTAAAGAGGGCAGTGGGGCAAGTGATGCAGCTGTTTAACTGTCTGCTTGGCTTTTGTCCTGTGCAGTGATCTGCTTTGTTTTATAGTATTCTTTTTATCTAGAAGAATAAAGGTGTGTGTCCTGCATTAACAGGCAGATTCTTTACCACTAGCCACCAGGGAAGCCCTTAAATTATATATAGTAGGATTTAAAAATACATCAGTGAATACATATTAGTGAAGATAAAATCAAGATAGGGAATGTACCAGGGATATAGTTAATTAAGCAATCCATATCACAGAGATGCTATATATTTGATAAGAAGTGAGATACAGAAAAGGTTCTGAGCTTCCCTCTAGCAACACAGCACAAAACAAAGAGAAACAAGCCTGGTAGCAAATCTTATAGTGTTCGTGGGTTCAACATGTACTGACAAGACCACTTTCATTTGGCTTTTGGATAGTGTCATACTTGAAGATTCTACCCTGAGTCTTAGCCAGTAAGACAACAAGTGATATGATGGGCAAATTCTCAACTGAACACTATGGTAAAAGAATTGATTTTGTTGTTTTCAGTATTCCTCCAAATAACTAGATAGCATGATGTGAACTTATAATACAGGAAGAATTATTTTTAAGTAGCTAAAGCAATGTGTTATAGGTATAGCTGTATGATGCTATTGCTGGGTGCAAAATAAAATCTAGTATACCTGGAAGAGTGTATAAATTATACATTATTTTAGCAATCACTCAATGATATTATAGCTCACAGTCAAACAGAGAGTAAACCTTGTCCATTAGGTTGATTAACACATTGTGTTGGTCTTCTCAGGTGGCTCAGCTGGTCAGGAATCCACCTGCAATGCGGGAGACCTGGATTCAACCCCTGGGTTGGGAAGATCCCTTGGAGGAGGGGATGGCTACTCACTCCTATATTCTGGCCCAGAGAATCCCAGGGACTGTATTGTCCATGGGGTCCCAAAGAGTCGGACATGACTGTGCGATGGACGCGAGTCTGGGTGAACTCTGGGAGTTGGTGATGGACAGGGAGGCCCGGCGTGCTGCGATTCATGGGGTCGCAGAGTCAGACACGACTGAGCGGCTTTCACTTTCACACACTGTATTATCAATGGAGAAGAATATAAAGTGGATATGCTTTCGCCAGAAATCAGACACGTACTTATTTAATCCATGCTAAGATGCATGTCTGAGTGGGTGGTCACCCCGTTACCGCATGGACATTGGCCCAGGTTTAAACTAGCTTCTGGATCTACTTTAACATGTCAGAGAATGGCTGCCATTAGTCTTCTGATTTTTATCCCAGAAACAGTTGAGATAATTTCAGCTGTTATACTTTCAAAGGCGACCTTAGAAAACACTTTACCCAATCATAAGTAATTGAAAACAAAGTGGCTAACTTTATTTATTATAGCTTCTTGTGATTCTTTCAAGTTGATTTAGATTTAAAATATACTTTTCATTTCTAATTCAGACCTGTCATATTAAGTTATTGGCTACATACCTACTATTTGTTAGAAGATACCCACCCCAAATACTAATTTTTGACTTTGCTGTACCTGGTTTTAAAGCTGTTTCATTGATGTTGTTTTTATTGCAGCAATTAAGTGGTAAAATCTAATGTGAGGTTATTTCTACCTAATTCAAATAATAAATCCATGTCATTAGTGTGTAGGATCCTATTATATCCTCTGTAGCAGGTGGTGGGGAGATAGATCATCAGAAAGTATTATTAAGCCAATAAGGTGCCAGTTAAAAGTAAAGGTGAGTCCAGTATAGAATTGCCAACCGAGCGTGGGCATTTGTCCTCCATCTTTTAGGATTCTTACAACAAGAAGTGCAGATTGGGGTGGGTGGAACCCTATAGCAATTGTTCCAGGAAAGATCTGTAATTATGACCAATTTCCTCCTCCTCCTTGCCAAAAAATTTGGGAATGAATACTGATCCTTATGAAATACTTGGGGGACAGGTGGCAGACTTCTAGAGGAAATTTTCTTTAATTTTCTAACTGAGAACTTAAGATCCAGACTACCAAGGAGAAATCCCAAGTAGTTTTACAAAATGAAGGAAAGGATGATCTATTTATTAATAAACATGATCAAATTGCCCCCCCCCATCCCCTAAAAAAGAACTTCCCTAAAAACCCGGGTGGCTAAAGTTTATAGGTGCTGTTTAATAAAAAATTATTTTTTCTTGTTTACAAAAGTTACTTGCAAAAGTTCAGCTTTGTCAGCTAGTAGGATAGATGAGTTTCCTTTATTTATTTAAACAGAAAAGCTGGTATATGTTGTAGAACACTTGTAACTGCGTGGGATATGTAAATCCATGGGGTATGAAACCTGCACTTATCTGACTGTCTGAGGCCAAGTATTGCACATTTCAAAAGAGAGTCCTTGGTTTAAGGTATTCTTGATTTAATATGATGAGTGGTGTTCTCCAGCAGTATGTAGCAATAATCACTGCTTAAGAAGACTATCTTCTGTTCTAATTTGTTTCTGTTGTTCAGCCTCAAAGTTGTGTCCGACTCTTTGTGACTCCATGGCCTGCAGCACGCCAGCTTTGCTGTCCCTAACCATCTCCTGGAGTTTGCCCAAGTTCATGTCCATTAAATCTGTGATGCCATCCAACCATCTCATCCTCTGTCTCCCTCTTGTCCTTCTGCCTTCAATCTTTCCCAGCATCAGTGTCTTTTCCAATGAGTCAGCTGTTTGCTGACTGTTTCAGCAGATGGTGAAAAATATCAGAGCAGAGGATATTAACAAATAAGACACGTCAACAAATCTGAAAGGAGGTATTTGGAAACAAGCTGATGGATGATATATATTCTAATATCTATCTAAGTTGTATTGAGGAGGTAGGAGCTGATTGTATTAATGGAAGTCACACAGAGCTTGAGCTGAGAGTTAGCAAGTCATAGGAGTGGGAGGGAGGAGGAGCTGAAACTAGGAGAATTATTGCTGAGTCTGTCTGTGGAACAGAGGAAAGCCACATCAGTTACACAGAATAATATCTGTATTCTTTGTTAAAAATATTTTAAATTGTTATAGGATACGCATAGCATACAGTGTACCATTTTAAGTGTACAGTTCAGTGAGATTAAGCAATTTACATTGCTCTGCAATGATCACCCCTTCAGAACTCTTCAGCCTTCAACGCTGGAACTCTGTACCCACTGAAGAGACACTCCCCACTCTTCCCTCGCCTCAGTTCCTGGTGACCACTCTTCTGATTTCTGTATGTTTGCCTTAGAGTACTCTGGGCACTCTTGGAGTTGAACCATGTATTATTTGTCTTTGTGTAACAGGCTTTCTTTTCCTTAAAATCATGTCTGGAATGTTCACCTGTGTTGCAGCATATATTATAATTTCCTTCCTTTTTAAGGCAAAACAATATTCAGTTCAGTCACTCAGTCGTGTCCAACTCTTTGTGACCCCATGGACTGCAGCACGCCAGGCCTCCATATCCATCACCAACTCCTGGAACTTACTCAAACTCATGTCCATTGAGTCAGCAATGCCATCCAACCATCTCATTTTCTGTCATCCCCTCCTCCTCCCACCTTCAATCTTTCTCAAAAACAGGATTTTTTCCAAATGAGTCATTTCTGCACATAAGGTGGCCAAAGTACTAGAGTTTCAGCTTCAACATCAGTCCTTCCAGTGAATATTCAGGACTGATTTCCTTTAGGATGGACTGGTTGGATCTCCTTGCAGTCCAAGAGACTCTCAAGAGTCTTCTCGAACACCACAGTTCAAAAGTATCAATTATTTGGCACTCAGCATTCTTTATAGTCCAACTGTCACATCCATACATGACTACTGGAAAAACCATAGCTTTGACTAGATGGACCTTTGTTGGCAAAGTAATGTCTCTGCTTTTTAATGTGTCATCTAGGTTGGTCATAACTTTTCTTCCAAGGAGCAAGCATCTGTTAATTTCATGGCTGCAGTCACCATCTGCAGTCATTTTGGAGCCCCCAAAACAAAGTCTGTCACTGTTTCCCCATCTATTAACCATGAAATGATGGGATCAGAGGCCATGATCTTACTTTTCTGAAAGTTGAGTTTTAAGCCACCATTTTCACTCTCCTCTTTCACTTTCATTAAGAAGCTCTTTAGTTCTTCACTGTCTGCCATAAGGATGGTGTTATCTGCATATCTGAGGTTATTGATATTTCTCCCAGCAATCTTGATTCTAGCGTGTGATGCATCCAGCCCAGCTTTTCTCATGATGTACTCTGCATATAAGTTAAATAAGCAGGGTGACAATATACAGCCTTGACATACTCCTTTTCCTATTTGGAACCAGTCTGCTGTTCCATGTCCAGTTCTAATTGTTGCTTCCTACCTGTATACAGATTTCTCAAGAGGCAGGTCAGGTGGTCTGGTACCCATCTCTTTCAGAATTTTCCAGTTTATTGTGACCCACACAGTCAAAGGCTTTGGCATAGTCAATAAAGCAGAAATAGATGGTTTTCTGGAACTCTCTTGCTTTTTCCATGATCCAGTGGATGTTGGCAATTTGATCTCTGGTTCCTCTGCCTTTTCTAAAACAAGTTTGAACATCAGGAATTTCACGGTTCGTGTATCTCTGAAGCCTGTCTTGGAGAATTTTGAGCTACATTACTTTACTAGCATGTGAGATGAGTGCAATTGTGTGCTAGTTTGAGCATTCTTTGGCATTGCCTTTCTATGGGATTGGAATGAAAACTGATCTTTTCCAGTCCTGTGGCCACTGCTGAGTTTTCAAAACTTGCTGGCATATTGAACACAGCACTTTCACAGCATCATCTTTCAGGATTTGAAATAGCTGATATAGAATTCCATCACCTGCACTAGCTTTGTTCCTAGTGATGCTTCCTACGGCCCACTTGACTTTGCATTCCAGGATGTCTGGCTCTAGGTGAGTGATCACACCATCATGATTATCTGGGTCCTGAAGATCTTTTTTTGTACAGTTCTTCCATTTATTCTTGCCCCCTCTTCCTAATATCTTCTGCTTCTCTTAAGTCCATACCATTTCTGTCCTTTATTGAGCCCATCTTTGCATGAAATGTTCCCTTGGTATCTCTAATTTTCTTGAAGAGATCCTTAGTCTTCCCCATTCTAATGTTTTCCTCTATTTCTTTGCACTGATCACTGACGAAGGCTTTCTTATTTCTCCTTGCTATTCTTTGGAACTCTGCATTCAAATGGGTAGATCTTTCCTTTTCCCCTTTGCTTTTTGCTTCTCTTTTTTTCACAGATATTTGTAAGGCCTCCTCAGACAGCCATTTTGCTTTTTTGCATTTCTTTTCCATGGGGATGGTCTTGATCCCTGTCTCCTGTACAATGTCATGAACCTCCATCCATAGTTCATCAGGCACTCTGTCTATCAGATTTAGTCACTTAAATCTATTTCTCACTTCCACTATGTAATTGTAAGGGATTTGATTTAAGTCATACCTGAATGGTCTAGTGGTTTTCCCTACTCTCTTTAATTTAAATCTGAATTTGGAAAGAAGGAATTCATGATCTGAGCCACAGTCACCTCCCGGTCTTATTTTTGCTGACTGTATAGAGCTTCTCCATCTTTGGCTGTAAAGAATATAATCAGTCTGATTTCGGTGTTGACCATCTGGTGATGTCCATGTGTAGAATCTTTTCTTATGTTGTTGGAAAAGGGTGTTTGGTATGACCAGTGCATTCTCTTGGCAAAACTCTGTTAGCCTTTTCCCTGCTTCCTTCTGTACTCCAAGGCCAAATTTGCCTGTTACTCCAGGTATTATTTGACTTCCTACTTTTGCACTCCAGTCCTCTATATTGAAAAGGATATATGTATTTTTTGGTTTTTGTTCTAGAAGGTCTTGTAGGTCTTCATAGAACTGTTAAACTTCAGCTTCTTCAGCATTACTGGTTGTGGCATAGACTTGGATTACTGTGTTATTGAATGGTTTGCCTTTGAAACAAACAGATCATTCTGTCCTTTTTGAGATTGCATCCAAGTCCTGCATTTCAGACTCTTTTGTTGACTATGATGGCTACTCCATTTCTTCTAAGAGATTCTTGCCCACAGTCATAGATATAATGGTCATCTGTGTTAAATTCACCCTTTCCAGTCCATTTTCCTTGCTGATTCCTAAAATGTTGACGTTCACCCTTGCCATCTCCTGTTTGATCACTTCGAATTTACCTTGATCATAGACCTAACATTCCAGGTTCCTGTGCAATATTGCTCTTTACAGCACTGGACCTTGCTTCCATCACCGGTCACATCCACAACTGGGTATTGTTTTTGCTTTGGCTCCATCTCTTCATTCTTTCTGGAGTTATTTCTCCACTGTTCTCCAATAGCATACTGGGCACCTACTGATCTGGGGAGTTCTTCTTTCAGTGTCCTACTTTTTTTGCCTATTCATGCTGTTCATGGGGTTCTCAAGGCAAGAATCCTGAAGTGGTTTGCCATTCCCTTCTCCAGTGGACCACATTCTGTCAGACCTCTCCACCATGACCTCTCTGTCTTGGGTGGCCCTACATGGCATGACTCATAGTTTCACTGAGTTAGATAAGGCCCTGGTCCATATGATTAGATTGGTTATGACATGGACCACATAGTTAGATATGGACCACAGCCTTGTCTAACACAATGAAACTATGAGCCATGCTGTGTAGGGCCACCCAAGACAGACAGGTCATTGTGGAGAGTTCTGACAAGATGTGGTCCACTGGAGAAGGGAATGGCAAACCACTTCAAGATTCTTGCCTTGAGAATCCCTTGAACAGTATGAAAACCTATTACATTGTGTGTATATATATGTGTGTGTGTGTATAATTTATATATATACATGCAAACATACATGCATATGTTGTTCATTCATTTATCTGTCCATGCATTTTTGTGTAGCTTCCCTCTTTTGGCTATTGTGAATAATGCTGCTTTGATTATGGGTATACAAGTATCCATTTGAGATCCTTCTCTCAATCCTTTGGGGAACATACCCAGAAGTGGAATTGATGAATAATGTGGTAATTCTCTTCTTGAGTTTTTGAGGAAACACCATAGTATTTTCTACACTTGCACCAATTTGTGTATCTACCATCAGTTCAAAGGTGTTTCACTTTCTCTGCAACCGTACTCACAGTTGTTATTTTCTGGTTTTATTTTTATATTTTGATAGCAGCCATCCCAAAGGGTGTGAGGTAGTATTTCATTATGGTTTTGATTTGCATTTCAATAAAGATTAGGGATATCAAGGAATTTCTATGTGCTTATTGGTCATTTATGTATTTTCTTTGGAGAACTGTCTATGAAGGTTATTTCCTCATTTTTTACTTAGGATTTTTATTGTTGTTGAGTTATAAAAGTTTTTTTTAATGTTTTCTGAATCGTAAACCTTTATCAGATATTTGATTTGCAAATGTGTTCTCCCATTCTGTGAGCTGCCATTTTATTCTGTTAACTTTGTCCTTTGATACAGAGACGTTTTTAGTTTTGATGTAGTCCAGTTTATCTAGCTTTTTCTTTTAATGCCTGCACTTTGGTATTATATCCAAGAAATCCTTTTAAAACTGTATTATTCATTTTTTAATGGGTAAATAAAGAACAGATGTTCATAGTTTAAATTGTTCCAGACAATAGCAAAGAGAAAGCACTTCCAAACTGCTTACATGAGGTTTCAGTAATCCTGATACCAAAATAGGAAAAAAACATTATGAAAAAAGGAAAATTACAGGTCTATTTCACTTATTATTAGCAATACAAAGAAAGTATTTGCAGATAAAATGCAATAGTGTTTAAAACGGATGTATCTTACAGCCAACTTGGGATTATCCCAGTGTATCAGGTGGCTTAATGTTAGAAAAATCTATAAATATAGATAAGCTCTTGATAGATGAAGAGAAAAATATTCATGGTATCTACTCAAAAAAATTCAGACATCATACCAGTTCAGTTCATTCACTCAGTCGTGTCCGACTCTTTGCAACCCCATGGACTGCAGCATGCCAGGCTTCCTTGTCTACCACCATCTCCCAGAGAATGCTCAAACTCATGTCCATCGAGTCAGTGATGCCATCCAACCAACTCACCTGCTGTTGTCCCCTACTCCTCCCGCCTTCAATCCTTCCCAGCATTGGGGTCTTTTCCAGTCAGTCAGTCCTTCACATCAGATGGAAAAAGTATTGGAACTTCAGCTTCAGCATCGGTCCTTCCAATGAATATTCAGTACTGATTTCATTTAGGATGGACTGGTTTGATTCCCTTGCAGTCTAAGGGACACTCAAGAGTCTTCTCCAACACCACAGTTCAAAAGCATCAATTCTTCAGCGCTCAGCTTTCTTTATGGTCCAGCTCTCACATCCACACATGACAGCAGGAAAGACCATGGACTTCTGTTGGCAAAGTAATGCCTCTGCTTTTTAATATGCTGTTGAGGTTGGTCATAGCTTTTCTTCCAAGGAGCAAGCATCTGTTAATTTCATGACTGCAGTCACCATCTGCAGTCATTTTGGCGCCCAAGAAAATACAGTCTGTCACTCTTCCATTGTTTCTACATCTATTTTCAGTAAAGTGATGTGACAGGATGCCATGATCTTAGGTTTTTGAATGCTGAGCTTTATGCAAGCTATTTCACTCTCCCGTTTCACTTTCATCAAGAACTCTTTAGTTTCTTTTTGTTGTTCATAAAGGTGGTGTCATCTTCATATTTGAGGTTATATGGATAGTTCAGTTCAGTCACTCAGTCGTGTCCGACTCTTTGCAACCCCATGAATCGCAGCACGCCAGGCCTCCCTGTCCATCACCAACTCCCGGAGTTCACTCAAACTCACGTCCATCAAGTCAGTGATGCCATCCAGCCATCTCATCCTCGGTCGTCCCCTTCTCCTCCTGCCCCCAATCTCTCCCAGCATCAGAGTCTTTTCCAATGAGTCAACTCTTCGCATGAGGTGGCCAAAGTACTGGAGTTTCAGCTTTAGCATCATTCCTTCTAAAGAAATCCCAGGGCTGATCTCCTTCAGAATGGACTTGGTTGGATCTCTTGCAGTCCAAGGGACTCTCAACAGTCTTCTCCAACACCACAGTTCAAAAGCATCGATTCTTTGGCACTCAGCCTTCTTCAAAGTCCAACTCACATCCATTCATGACCACAGGAAAAACCATAGTCTTGACTAGACGGACCTTAGTCAGCAAAGTAATGTCTCTGCTTTTGAATATGCTATCTAGGTTGGTCATAACTTTTCTTCCAAGGAGTAAGCGTCTTTTAATTTCATGGCTGCAGTCACCATCTGCAGTGATTTTGGAGCTCAAAAAAATAAAGTCTGCCACTGTTTTCACTATTTCCCCATCTATTTCCCATGAAGTGATGGGACTGGATGCCATGATCTTCGTTTTCTGAATGTTGAGCTTTAAGCGAACTTTTTCACTCTCCTGTTTCACTTTCATCAAGAGGACTTTTTAGCTCCTCTNGGAGAAGACTCTTGAGAGTCCCTTGGACTACAAGGGGATCCAACCAGTCCATCCTAAAGGAGATCAGTCCTGAATATTCATTGGAAGGACTGATACTGAAGCTGAAACTCCAATACTTTGGCCACCTGATGTGAAGAACTGACTCATTGGAAAAGACCCTGACGCTGGGAAGGATTGAATGCAGGAGGATAAGGAGATGAAAGAGGATGAGATGGTTGAATGGCATCACTGACTCGATGGACATGAGTTGGAGTAAACTCTGGGAGTTGGCGCTGGACATGGAGGCCTGGTGTGCTGCAGTCCACGGGCTCGTAAAGAGTAGGACTCCACTAGGAGACTGAACTGAACTGAACTGAGATGTTTTTCTGGAACTCTCTTGCTTTTTGTATGATACAATGGATGTTAGCAATTTGATCTCTGGTTCTGCTGCCTTTTCTAAATCCAGCTTGAATATACGGAAGTTCTCAATTTATGCACTGTTGAAGCTTTGCATGGAGAATTTTGAGCATTACTTTGCTAGCTTGTGAGGTGAGTGCAATTGTATGGTAGTTTGAACATTCTTTGGCATTGCCTTTCTTTGTAATTGGATGGAGACTGATCTTTTCCAGTCCTGTGGCCACTGCTGAGTTTTCCAAATGTGCTGGCATATTGAGTGCAGCACTTTCACAGCATTATTTTTTAGTATCTGAAACAGCTCAGCTTAAATTCTATCACCTCCACTAGCTTCGTTAGTAGTGATGCTTCCTGAGGCCCACTTGACTTTGCGCTCCAGGATGTCTGGCTCTAGGTGAGTGATCACACCGTAATGGTTATCTGGGTCATGAAGATCTTTTTTTGTATACTTCTATACCAAGAGTATCGGAGAAGGCAATGGCAACCTACTCCAGTACTCTTGCCTCGAAAATCCCATGGAAGGAGGAGCCTGGTGGGCTGTAGTCCATGGGGACCCTACGTGTCGGACATGACTGAACGACTTCACATTCATTTTTCATTTCCATGCATTGGCGAAGGAAAAGGCAACCCACTGCAGTGTTCTTGCCTGGAAAATCCCAGGGATGGGGAGCCTGGTGGGCTGCCATCTATGGGGTCTCTCAGATTCGGACTCAACTGACGTGACTTAGCAGCAGCATACCAAGAGTATAGTTCTTTTTTTATATAATTCCTTTTTATTGTTTTTTTTTTTTTAAATGTTAAACCATTAACATTAAACCAAGAATATATATATATACATATATTCTTGCCACCTGTTCTTAATCTCTTCTGCTTCTGTTAGGTCCATACCATTTCCGTCCTTTATTGTGCCCATTTGTGCATGAAATGTTCCCTTGGTGTCTCTAATTTTCTTGAAGAGATCTCTAGTCTTTCCCATTCTGTTTTTGCCTCTGTCTTTGTAATGATCACTGGGGAAGGTTTTTATCCCTCCTTTCTGTGGCTCAGAGGTTAAAGTGTCTGCCTGCAGTGCAGGAGACCTGGGTTCTATCCCTGGGTTGAGAAGATCCCCTGGAGAAGGAAATGGCAACACACTCCAGTATTCTTGCCTGGAGAATCCCATGGATGGAGGAGCCTGGTGGACTAGAGTCCATGGGGTCACAAAGAGTGGGACATGACTGAGGGACTTCACTCTATTCTTTGTAACTCTGCATTCAGATGGGTATATCTTTCTTTTTCACCTTTACCTTTATCTTCTCTTCTTTACTCAGTTATTTGTAAGACCTTCTCAGACACCCATTTTGCCTTTTTGCATTTCTTTTTCTTGGGGATGGTCTTGATCACTGCTTCTGTACAATGTTATGAACCTTTGTTCATAGTTCTTCAGGCACTCTGTCTATCAGATCTAATCCCTTGAATTTGTTTGTCACTTCCACTGTATAATCATAAGGGATTTGGTTTGAGTGATACCTGAATGGTCAAGTGATTTTCCCTACTTTCTTCAATTTAAGTCTGAATTTTGCAATAAGGAGCTCATGATCAGAGCCACAGTCAGGACTTGGTCTTGGTCTTGTTTTTGCTGACTGTATAGAGCTTCTCCATCTTTGGCTACAAAGAATATAATCAATCTGATTTCAGTGTTGACAGTCAGGTGATGTCCACGTGTAGTGTCATCTCTAGCGTTGTTTGAAGAGGCTGTCTGTAATTTCCAGTGCATTCTCTTGGCAAAGCTCTGTTAACCTTTGCCCTGCTTCATTTTGTACCCCAAGGCCAAATTTGACTGTTACTCTACATATCTCCTGATTTCTTATTTTTGCATTCCAGTCCCCTAGGATGAAAAGGAAATGTTCTTTTTTTTGTTTTGGTATTAGTTCTAGAAGGTTTGTCGGTCTTCATAGAACTGTTCAGCTTCTTCAGCATTAGTGGTTAGGGCATAGACTTGAATTACTGTGATCTTAAAAGGTTTGCCTTGGAAACAAACTTCAGGTTCTTTGGCATTAGCACTTGGGGCATAGACTTGGATTGCTGTGATAAAGAATGGATTGCCTTGGAGACGAACAGAGATCATTCTGTTGTTTTTGAGATTTCACACAAGTTCTGCATTTCAGACACTTTTTTTGAGCTTGAGGGCTACTCCATGACTTCTAAGGGATTCTGGCCCATAGTAGTAGATATAATGGTCATCTGTGTTAAATTCGCCCATTCCAGTCCATTTTAGTTTACTGATTTCTAAATTGTCGATATTCACTCTTGCCATCTCCTGTTTGACTACTTCCAATTTGCCTTGATTCATGTACCTACTGTTCCAGGTTCCTATGAAATATTGATCTTTATAGCATCGAGCTTCACTTCCACCACCAGTCACCTCCACAACTGGGTGTTGTTTTTGTTTTGGCTCCGTTTCTTCATTCTTTGTGGAGTTATTTCTCCACTCTTCAACAGCAGCATGTTGGGCACCTACTGACCTGGGGAGTTCCTCTCTCAGTGTCATTTCTTTTGCCTTTTCATAGTGTTCATGGGATCCTCAAGGCATGGATTCTGAGGTGGTTTGCCATTCCCTTTTCTGGTGGACCACGTTTTGTCAGAAATCTCCACTATGAGCCATCTGTCTTGGGTGGCCCTTCCTGGCATGGCTCATAGTTTCATTGAGTTAGACAAGGCTGTGGTCCATGTGATCAGTTTGGTTAGTTTTCTGTGATTGTGGTTTTCAGTCTGTATGCCCTCTGATGGAGAAGAGACTTATGGAAACTTCCTGATGGGAGAGACTGACAGTGGGGGAACCTGGGTCTTGTTCTGATAAGAGTGGTCATGCTCAGTAGATCTTTAATCCAATTTTTCTGTTGATGGGCAGGGCTGTGTTCCATTCCTGGTGTTTGGCCTGAGGCTAAACTTTGGTAGGGGTAATTAGAGTAATGATAACTTCCTTCAAAGGGACTTGTGTACACACTGTTGTATTCAGTGTCCCTGACACCGAAGCAGGCCACTGTCGACCCGTGCTTCCACCAGAAACTCCTGGACACTCACAGGCAAATCTGGCTTTGATAATACTGATTCATTATTTAAAACTCTTTGTAAATGAGAATTTAACCCGATAAACATTACATAGTATCCAAAGCAAAAGAAAGCTGAGCACCGAAGAATTGATGCTTTTGAACTGTGGTGTTGGAGAAGACTCTTGAGAGTCCCTTGCATTGCAAGGAGATGCAACCAGTTCATCCTAAAGGAAATCAATCCTGAATATTCATTGGAAGGACTGATGCTGAAGCTGAAGCTCCAATACTTTGGTCACCTGATGCGAAGAGCTGACTCATTGGAAAAGACCCTGATGCTGGGAAAGATTGAAGGCAGGAGGAAAAGGGGACGACAGAAGATGAGATGGTTGGATGGCATCACCGACTCAATGGACATGAGTTTGAGTAAACTCTGTGTTGGTGTTGGACAGGGAAGCCTGGCGTGCTGAGGTCCATGGGGTCACAAAGATTTGGACACGACTGAGTGACTGAACTGAACTGAAAGCAAAAGAAGTATTGTTGTTGTTCATGCCATCAGTCGTGTCCAACTCTTCAGGACAGGCTTCTCTGTTCTTAACCATCTCCTGGAGTTCACTCAAACTCATGTCCATTGAGTCGGTGATGCCATCCAGCCATCTCATCCTCTGTCGTCCCCTTCTCCTCCTGCCTTCAATCTTTTCCAGCATTAGGGTCTTTTCCAGTGAGTCAGCTCTTCGCATCAGGTGACCAAAGTATTGGAGCTTCAGCTTCAGCATCAGTCCTTCCAATGAATATTCAGGATTGATTTCCTTTAGGATGAACTGGTTGGAACTTCTTGCAGGCCAAGGTACTCTCAAGAATCTTCTTTAACACCACAGTTCAAAAACATCAATTCTTTGGTACTTAGTCTTGTTTATGGTCCAACTTTAATATCTGTACCTGACCACTGGAAAAACCATAACTTTGACTATACAAGTATTTGTTGGCAAAGTAATGTCTCTGCTTTTTAATATACTCCCTAGATTTGTCATAGCTTTTCTTCCAAGGAGCAAGCATCTTTTAATTTCATGGCTGCAGTCACCATCTGCAGTCATTTTGGAGCCCCCCAAAATAAAGTCAGCCACTGTCTCCACTGTTTCCTCATCTATTTGTCATGAAGTGATGGGATGAAGTGGTGAAGATGCCATGATCTTCATTTTCTGAATGTTGAGTTTTAAACCAGCTTTTTCACTCTCCTCTTTCATCTTCATCAAGAGGCTATTTAGTTCTTCGCTTTCTGCCATAAGGGTGGTGTCATCTGCATATCTGAGGTATTAATATTTCTCCTGGCAATCTTGATTCCAGCTTGTGCTTCTTCCAGACCAGTGTTTCTCATGATGTACTCTGCATGTAAATTAAATAAGCAGGGTGACAATACACAGCCTTGATGTGCTCCTTTTCCTATTTGGAACCAGTCTGTTGTTCCATGTCCAGTTCTAACTGTTGCTTCTTGTCCTGCATACAGGTTTCTAAAGGTGGTTTGGCATTCCCATAACTTTAAGAATTTTCCACAGTTTGTTGTGATTCACATAGTCAACGGATTTAGCACAGTCAGTGAATCAGAAGTAGATGTTCTGGAATTTCCTTGATTTTTCTATGATCTGATGAATGTTGACAATTTGATCTCTGGTTCCTCTGCCTTTGATAAATCCAGCTTGCTTGTACATCTGGAAGTTCTCAATTCACATACTGTTGATGCCTAGCTTGAAAGATTTTGAGCATGACCTTGCTAGCATGTGAAATGAGTGCAATTGTGTGGTAGTCTGAACATTCTCGGGTATTGGCCTTCTTTGGGATTGGAATGAAAACTGACATTTTCCAGACCTGTGGCCACTGGTGAGCTCTCCAAATTTGCTGGCATGTTGAGTGCAGCACTTTCGCAGCAGCATCTTTTAGGATTTAAAACAGCTCAACTGGAATTCCATCACCTCCACTAGCTTTGTTTGTATTGGTGCTTCCTAAGGCCCCCTTGACTTTGCACTCTAGGATGTCTGGCTCTAAGTGAATGATCATACCATCGTGCTTATCTGGGCTATGAAGATCTTTTTTGTGTACTTCTATACCAAGAGTATAGTTCTTTTAGGTTATTAAGATATTTTTCATACAGTTCTTCTGTGTATTCTTGCCACCTCTTCTTAATATTTTTTCCTTCTGTAGGTTCATACTGTTTCTCTCCTTTATTGTGCCTATCTTTGCATGAAATGTTCCGTTGATATCTCTAATTTTCTTGAGGAGATCTCTAGTGTTTCTCATTCTATTGTTTTCTCCATTTCTTTGCATTGTTCACTTAGAAGGCTTTGTTATCTCTCCTTGCTGTTCTTTGGAAACCTGCATTCATTGGGTATATCTCTCCTTTTCTCTTTTACCTTTCACTTCGTTTCTTTTCTCAACTATTTTTAAGTCCTCCTCAGACAATCATCTTGCCTTTTTGCATTTCTTTTTATTAGGAATGATTTTGATCACTGCCTCCTGTACAATGTTATGAAATTCCATCACAATTCTTCAGGCACTCTGTCTATCAGATCTAATCCCTTGAATCTACTTGTCAGTTCCACTGTAAAATTATGAGGGATTTGATTTGAGTCATGCCTGAATGGTCTGGGCTTCCCAGGCGGCACTAGTGGTAAAGAATCTGCCTGCCAATGCAGGAGACCCCGGCTTTATACCTGTGGTGTGAAGATCCCCTGGAGGAGGAAATGGCAAACCACTCCAGTATTGTTTCCTGGAACATCCCATGAACGGAGGAGTCTCATGGGCTATCATCCATAGAGTCACAAAGAGTCGGACACAGCTGAGCATACATTGTCTTCTATACTTGGTTCCCTACTTTCTTCAATTGAAGCCTGAATTTTGAAATAAGGACTTCATGATCTGAGCCACAGTCAGCTCCTTGTCTCATTTTTGCTGACTGTATAGAGCTTCTATGTCTTCGGCTGCAAAGAATATAATCCATCTGGTGTGGTATTGACCATCTTGTGATGTCCTTGTGTAGAGTCTTCTCTTGTGTTGTTGGAAGAGGGTGTTTGCTATGACCAGTGCATTTTCTTGGCAGAACTCTGTTAGCCTTTGCCCTGCTTCATTCTGTACTCCAAGGCCAAATTTGCCTGTTACTCCAGGTATCACTTCACTTCCTACTTTTGCATTCCAGTCCCCTATGATGGAAAGGACTTTTTTTTTTTTTTTTTTTTTGGTGTTAGTTGTAGAAGGTCTTGTAGGTCTTCATAGAAGCATTCATCTTCAGCTTCTTTGGCCTTCTTGCTTGGCGCATAGACTTGGATTACTGTAATATTGAATGGTTTGCCTTGGAAACAAATGAGATCATTCTGTCTTTTTTGAGATTGTCCCCAAGTACTGCACATCGGACTCTTTTGTTGATTGGGAGGGCTACTCCATTTCTTTGCCCTTTAACAAGATAATTCAAGTTTATATTATTTAATAACTTTTAAAACAAGAATAAAAATCACATTTTAAAGACTACATAGATGCAGTAAACTACAATAAAAGGAAAGCCAGCGAGGGATAAACTGAGGAATCAGGAGCGTGACTCCTTGAAAAGAGGAAGGCAGGGAGATGGAGGTGCAGGCTGGACGCTTCTCTAAGGGCTTTCGTTTGGGATGATGCTTCCTCAGCAGCTTATTACAGAGCTAAAGGTGAGAAGTCAGCTACATAATCCGTGCTCAGGGTGAAGATCAGCAGTCATCATGCACCAAGATTATGCTTAATTCATTTTCATTCACCTGAAGTCAAATGAAGGCAAAAATCTTTCACTGTAATGTGGAGAAGAAAACAGTACGATAGTACATGGAGGGGGCAAGTTGGAGAAATCTTTATCTTTATTTTTTAAGAATTTCAAGACTTGAGGGTGATCCCATGTGGATGAAGAAGAGGCAGTATTAAGAACAGTCAGTCAGTTCAGTCACTCAGTCGTATCTGACTCTTTGCGACCCCATGGACTGCAGCATGCCAGGTCTCCCCGTCCATCACAAACTCCCAGAGTTTACTCAAACTCATGTCCACTGAGTTGGTGATGCCATCCAACCATCTCATCCTCTGTTGTCCCCTTCTCCTCCTGCCTTCAACCTTTCCCAGCATCAGGGTCTTTTCCAGTGAGTCAGCTCTTCGCATCAGGTGGCCAAAGGATTGGAGTTTCAGCTTTGACATCAGTCCCTCCAATGGACACCCAGGACAGATCTCCTTCAGAATGGACTGGTTGGCTCTCTTCACAGTCCAAGGGACTCTCAAGAGTCTTCTCCAACATCACAGTTCAAAAGCATCAATTCTTCAGTGCTCAGCTTTCTTTATAGTCCAAATCTCACATCCATACATGACTGCTGGAAAAAACATAGCTTTCAATAGATGGGCCTTGGTCAGCAAAACAATGTCTCTGCTTCGTAATATGCTGTCTAGGTTGGTCATAGCTTTTCTTCCAAGGAGCAAGCATCTTTTAATTTCATGGCTGCAGTCACCATCTGCAGTCATTTTGGAACCCCCCAAAATAAAGTCTGTGACTGTTTCCACTGTTTCCCCATCTATTTGCCATGACATGATGGGACTGGATGCCATGATCTTAGTGTTTTGAATGTTGACTTTTAAGCCAGCTTTTTCACTCTCCTCTTTCACTTTCATCAGGAGGTTCTTAGTTCCTCTTCATTTTCTGCCATAAGGGTGGTTTCATCTGCATATCTAAGGTTATTGATATTTTTCCCAGTAATCTTGATTCCAGCTTGTGCTTCATCCAGCCCAACGTTTCACATGGTGTACTCTGCATGCCCCAACCAGTAATGCTGAAGAAGCTGAAGTTGAACGGTTCTGTGAAGACCTACAAGACCTTTTAGAACTAAAACCTCCCCAAAATGTCCTTTTCACTATAGGAGACTGGAATGCAAAAGTAGGAAGTCAAGAAACACCTGGAGTAACAGGCAAATTTGGCCTTGGAATGCGGAATGAAGCAGGGCAAAGACTCATAGAGTTTTGCCAACAAAATGCACTGGTCATAGCAAACACTCTCTTCCAACAACACAAGAGAAGACTCTACACATGGACCTCACCAGATGGTCAACACCAAAATCAGATTGATTATATTCTTTGCAGCCAAAGATGGAGAAGCTCTATACAGTCAACAAAAACAAGACCGGGAGCTGACTGTGGCTCAAATCATGAACTCCTCATTGCCAAATTCAGACTTAAATTCTAGAAAGTAGGGAAAACCGCTAGACCATTCAGGTATGACTTAAATCATATCCCTTATGATTATACAGTGGATGTGAGAAATAGATGTAAGGGCCTAGATCTGATAGATACAGTGCCTGATGAATTATGGAATGAGGTTTGTGACATTGTACAGGAGACAGGGATCAAGACCATCCCCATGGAAAAGAAATGCAAAAAAGCAAAATGGCTGTCTGAGGAGGCCTTACAAATAGCTGTNAAAGCATCACTGTGAACAAAGCTAGTGGAGGAGATGGAAGTCCAGTTGAGCTATTTCAAATCCTGAAAGATGATGCTGTCAAAGTGCTGCACTCAATATGCCAGCAAATTGGGAAAACTCAGCAGTGGCCACAGGACTGGAAAAGGTCAGTTTTCATTCCAATCCCAAAGAAAGACAATGCCAAAGAATGCTCAAACTACTGCACAATTGCACTCCTCTAACATGCTAGTAAAGTAATGCTCAAAATTCTCTAAGCCAGGCTTCAGCAATATGTGAACCGTGAACTTCCTTGTGTTCAAGCTGGTTAGAAAAGGCAGAGGAACCAGAGATCAAATTGCCAACATCAGCTGGATCATGGGAAAAGCAAGAAAGGTTCAGAAAAACATCGATTTCTGCTTTATTGACTATGCCAAAGCCTTTGACAGCGTGAATCACAATAAACTAGAAAATTCTTAAAGAGATGGGAATACCAGACCAACTCACCTGCCTCTTGAGAAATCTGTATGCAGGTCAGGAAGCAACAGTTAGAACTGGACATGGAACAACAGACTGGTTCCAAATAAGAAAAGGAGTATGTCAAGATGGTATATTGTCACCTTGCTTATTTAACTTATATGCAGAGTACATCATGAGAAACGCTGGACTGGAGGAAGCACAAGCTGGAATCAAGATTGCCAAGATAAATATCAATAACCTCAGATATGCAGATGACACCACCCTTTTGGCAGAAAGTGAAGAAGAACTAAAAAGCCTCTTAATGAAAGTGAAAGAGGAGAGTGAAAAAGTTGACTTAAAACTCAACCTTCAGAAAACTAAGATCATGGCATCCAGTGCTGTCACTTCATGGCAAATAGATGGGGAAACAGTGGACCCAGTGACAGACTTCACAGTGTCAGACTTTATTTTTCTGGGCTACAAAATGACTGCGGATGGTGAGTGCAGCCAGGAAATTAAAAGATGTTTGCTCCTTGGACGGAAAGTTATGATCAACCTAGACAGCATATTAAAAATGAGAGACATTACTTTGTCAACAAAGGTCTGTCTAGTCAAGACTATGGTTTTTCCAGTAGTCATGTATCGATGTGAGAGTTGGACTGTGAAGAAAGCTGAGCGCCGAAGAATTGATGCTTTTGAACTGTAGTGTTGGAGAAGATGACTCTTGAGAGTCCCTTGGACTGCAAGGAGAGCCAACCAGTCCATCCTAAAGGAGATCAGTCCTGGGTGTTCATTGGTAGGACTGATGTTGAAGCTGAAACTCCAATACTTTGGCCACCTGATGTGAAAAACTGACTTATTTGAGAATACCCTGATGCTGGGAAAGATTGAGGGCTGGAGGAGAAGGCGATACCAGAGGATGAGATGGTTGGATGGCATTACTGACACAATGGATGTGGATTTGGGTAAACTCCAGGAGTTAGTGATGAACAGGGAGGCCTGGCATGCTGTGGTTCATGGGGTCACAAAGAGTTGGACACGACTGAGCGACTGAACTGAACTGAAGCAATAAACAGCAAATTTGGAAAACTCAGCAGTGGCCACAGGACTGGAAAAGGTCAGTTTTGATTGCAATCCCAATGAAAGGCAAAGCCAAAGAATGTTCAAACTACTGCCCAATTGAACTCTTCCTACACACTTAGAACATAATGTTCAAAATTCTCCAAGCCAGGCTTCAGCAATACGTGAACTGTGAACTTCCAGATGTTCAAGTTGGTTTCAGAAAAGGCAGAGGAACCAGATATCAAATTGACAACATCCACTGGATCATAGAAAAAGCAAGAGAGTTCCAGAAACGCATCTACTTCTGCTTCATTAACTACACTAAAGCTTTTGTGTGGATCACAACAAACTGAGGAAAATTCTGAAAGAGATGGGAATAGCGGACCAACACACCTGCCTCCTGTAAAGCTGTGTGCAAGTCAGGAAGGACCATTCAGCCAGGATCTGACGCAGCACTGGCTCTGGATGGCGGCCCCACCACAGAACTGGGCCTCCCGGTGAGACCCTCGTCCAGCCACCAGTTCAGAGGGAGGCCTGGGTGCACGCCCCCTGCTGTCCACCCTGCTGGGGACGTCTCTGTCCATGCGGTCTGGGCAGGTCTCCCCAGGGCTCCCTGCCCTCCATGGACCAGCTCCGACCCGGGGGGCGGGGGGCGCACTCGCCACCTCCACAGCCCCCACCCCCCACCGCCCGGGGGGCTGATGCAGGAAACCAGGGGCCCTCCTGGCTGCCGCCAACCTGAGCATGTCCTCTCTGGGAGCCTCTGCTGGGGGCAGCCACTCTGCCGGGAGGGGGTTTGCCTTGGGGAAGTTGTGCCATGGCTCCTGAAAGCCGAGTGCATCTTGGAGAGCATCTTTGACTGCTCCCAGGCCATTAAAATTTTTTTAATTTTAATTGGAGGCTAATTACTTTACAGTATTGTGATGGTTTTTGCCATGCATTGACATGAATCAGCCACGGGTGTACATGTGTTCCCCATTCTGAGCCCCCTCCCCCCTCCCTCCCCATCCCATCCCTCAGGGTCATCCCAGTGCACTAGCCCTGAGCACCCGGTCTCATGCAACAAACTTGGACTGGTCATCTATTTCACATATGATAGCATACATGTTTCAGTGCTGTTCTGTCAAATCATCCCATCCCTCCCCATCTCACACAGAGTCCAAAAGTCTGTTCTTTTTTGCTGTGTCTCTTTTGCTGTCTCTCGTATAGTGTCATCATTACCATCTTTCTAAATTCCATGTATATGCTTTAATATACTGTATTGGTGGTGTTTTTCCTTCTGACTTACCTCACTCTGTATAATAGGCTCCAGTTTCATCCACCTTATTAGAACTGATTTGAATGCATTATTTTTGATAGCTGAGTAATATTCCATTGTATATATATACCACAGCTTTCTTATCCATTCATATGCCAATGAACATCTAGGTTGCTTCCACGTCCTGGTTATTGTAAACAGTGCTGTGATGAACATTGGGGGTACACATGTCTCTTTCAGTTCTAGTTTCCTCAGTGTGTATGCCCAGCAGTGGGATTGTTGGGTTGTATGGCAGTTCTATTTCCAGTTTTTTAAGGAATCTCCACACTGTTCTCCATAATGGCTGTACTAGTTTGCATTCTCACCAACAGTGTAAGAGGGTTCCCTTTTCTCTGCACCCTCTCCAACATTTATTGTTTGTAGACTTTTTGATAGCAGCCATTCTGATTGGTGTGAGATGGTACCTCATTTTGCCTTTGATTTGCATTTCTCTGATAATGAGTGATGTTGAGCATCTTTTCATGTGTTTGTTAGCCATCTGTATGTTTTCTTTGGAGAAATGTCTGTATAGTTCTTTGGCGCATTTTTTGATTGGGTTGTTTATTTTTCTGGTATTGAGTGGCATAGGCTGCTTGTATATTTTTGAGATTAATTCTTTGAAAGTTGCTTCATTTGCTGTTATTTTCTCCCATCGTGAAGGCTGTCTTTTCACCTTGCTTATAGTTTCCTCTGTTGTGCCAAAAGCTTTTAAGTTTAACTAGGTCCCATTTGTTTATTTTTGCTTTTACAAGTGGTTGACCAATTTTCCCAGTACCACTTGTTAAAGAGATTGTCTTTTCTCCATTGTATATCTTTCCTCCTGTGTCAAAGATAAGGTGTCCATAGGTGTGTGGATTTATCTCTGGGCTTTTTATTTTGTTCCATTGACCTATATTTCTGTCTTTGTGCCAGTACCATACTGTCTTGATAACTGTGGCTTTGTAGTAGAGCCTGAAGTCAGGCAGGTTGAGTCCTCCTGTTCCATTCTTCTTTCTCAAGATTGCTTTGGCTATTTGAGTTTTTTTTTGTATTTCCATACAAATTGTGAAATTATTTGTTCTAGCTCTGTGAAAAATACCGTTGGTAGCTTGATAGGGATTGCATTGAATCTATAGATTGCTTTGGGTAGTATACTCGTTTTCACTATATTGATTCTTCCAATCCCTGAACATGGTATATTTCTCCATCTATTTGTGTCATCTTTGATTTCTTTCATCAGTGTTTTATAGTTTTCTACATATAGGTCTTTTGTTTCTTTAGGTAAATTTATTCCTAAATATTTTATTCTTTTCATTGCAATGGTGAATGTAATTGTCTCCTTAATTTCTCTTTCTGTTTTCTCATTGTTAGTGTATAGGAATACAAGGGATTTCTGTGTGTTAATTTTATATTCTGCCACTTTACTATATTCATTGATTAGCTCTAGTAGTTTTCTGGTGTTGTCTTTAGGGTTTTTTTATGTAGAGAATCATGTCGTTTGCAAACAGTGAGAGTTTTACTTCTTCTTTTCCAATCTGGATTCCTTTTATTTCTTTTTCTTCTCTGATTGCTGTGGCTAAAACTTCCAAAACTATGTTGAATAGAAGTGGTGAGAGTGGGCACCCTTGTTTTGTTCCTGACTTTAGGAGAAATGCTTTCAATTTTTCCCCATTGAGGATAAGGTTTGCTGTGGGTTTATCGTATATGGCTTCTATTATGTTGAGGTATCTTCCTTCTATGCCTGATTTCTGAAGGGTTTTTATCATAAATGAATGTTGAATTTTGTCAAAGGCTTTCTCTGCATCTATTGAGATAATCATATGGTTCTTTCAATTTGTTAATGTGGTTGGTGTATCACTTTTCCCTGGGCTGTCACTGCCTTTAACCCCCTCGTAATTTCAGTAAGATAAACAAGCATTTACTCCATTGTCTCAATTACTTCCTTGAGACTTGCCATAAAAGTTAATGAAGAAAGGAGTTGATTCCATGCATAAAAGACTGCATAAAGCACTATGGCTCTACCAGTCCCTGAATGAGCTGCTTAGGATGGAGCTGGCTGTTTCAGACAAACTGCACAGGGACCTTCACATCAGGAGGCCGCTGGACTTTCTGTCCATATTGTATGCCCCGCTGGTCCTGCACTGGCCCCATGTGAAGGAGCTGAGGCCTCAGAGGGATCCTTCCCTGTACGTAGCATCCCTGAAGTGTGTGTCAGGCCACCAGCTGCTGTAGCTCAAGGGCTCCACGCTGGCCTTGGTCATCAGCATCTTTGAGCTGGAGAGACTCATGCCAGACAGCTGTATTCCTATACCTGACCTGCTGAAGAAGGCACAGGTTGGTATTAGGCAGTGGAATGACTGCAAAGAGCTTGTACAGCAGCAACTGGCAAGACTTTCTCATCGTCCTGCAAGGACACTTTGTGGCTTACCTGCCAGCATCTGTGCTCTACCCCAGGACCCTTTACAGCTTAGTGACAAATCTGGACTTGGACTCCTCTATATTCTAGGCTTTATGGATCCTGTAACAAGAAAGCAAGAAGGACTTGAAAGAGCAACTGAGAAAACACTCCTGATTCTTAAGAAAAAAGAAAAAAAGAAAAGAAAACAAAGGGGCAAAAAGACAGGTCAGGGTCCCAAAAGGGAAAGGTTAGTCTGATAAATCAAACTCAGACTCCTGCCTCCCTGGTAACCCTGGGCCTGAGACCAGGGAGAGGGAATAAATGCTCACAGTGTAGCTTGCTTTTTCTTCCTTCCTCAGTGAGGGCTGTATCAGCCTGTGAGACAGCTGCACTGTGAGGTCAGGGTGGAAGAGTAAGGCAGGTGCTGACAGACAAATTTCTGCTGCCGCACCTGTCAGCTCTGGCCAGGTCCTTCCAGCTTCCCACGCTTGCACCAAGAGCATGTGGAGGCTTCACATCCCAAGTACTGTGCCCATCTCTGCAGAAATGGGACAGTCTCTCCAGATAGGTTTACCCTAACTTGGCCAGGATCTAAGTCTTTCCTTTGTAATGACTCGATTTATAAAGTGTGCTTTATTTTATACACACTAACCACATCAACCTTTAGGCATGTTTCTCCTTGGTTACTCTTAGCTTATAGGCTTAACTAGAGAAATCTCTGTATTTAGAAAATGGCACTTCAAGATGATGCTTGTGTTGGGAAGGCACAGCTCCCAGGGTTTTGGTAGAGATGCGTGGGTCCTGAGGCTGAGCTCCCCCTACTGCGGGGAGGAGCGACCATGGGCATGGCTGTGATGGAGAAGCCAGCTGTCCCTGGGAAGCGGTCACGCTGGAGCTGCTCTCTAGGCAGTGGAGTCTGGCTGACAGTGATGCCGGCTGGGACTACGGAAGTAGTGCTGGGGATATGAATGACCGAGCCACACTCAGAGAGATCATCTGTGAACTTCTTCCATGGTGAAAAGTTTTCTGTAAATGTGCTAAGCCATGGGGAGGGTAATCTGCTACTAGCTGCAAAGTAGCCAATACCAGCTAGACTATGTGAGTGTCTGTACCACAGGTAGCACAGATCTCTGCCTTCTGTTGAGACAAATTTGCTTGTTGGAGCTTTTGTTCAAATACACTTGACTTCCTTTCAGACACACACACACAAAAGTGACAGTTAAAACTGGACATGGAACAAAAGACTGGTTCAAAATTGGGAAAGCAGTACAACAGGCTGTATATTGTCACCCTGCTTATTTAACTCATACACAGAGTACATCATGTGAAACGCCAGGCTGGGTGAGCACAAGTTGGAGTCAAGATTGCAGGGAGTAATACCAACAACCTCAGATATGCAGGTGACACCACCCTTACAGCAGAAAGCAAAGAGGAAATAAAGAGTCTTTTGATGAAAGTGAAAGAAGAGAGTGAAAAAGCTGGCTTAGAACAACACTCAAAAAACGAGCATCATGGCATCTGGTCCCATCACTTCACGGCAAATAGATGGGAAAGAGTGGAAACAGTGACAGTCACTGCTGATGGTGACTGCAGCCATGAAACTAAAAGACGCTTGCTCCTTGGAAGAAAAGCTATGACTAACTTGAAAGTGAAAGTGAAGTCACTCAGTTGTGTCCAACTCTTTGCAACCCCATGGACTGTAGCCTACCAGGCTCCTCTGTCCATGGGATTTTCCAGGCAATAGTACTTGAGTGGATTGCCACTAACTTAGACAGCATATTAAAAAGCAGAGACATTACTTTGCCAGCAAAAGTCCGTCTACTCAAGGCTGTGGTTTTTCCAGTGCTCATGTATGGATGTGACAGTGATAGCTTAGTGAAAAGTGATGGATTCGTGATCTCCAAAGAAGAAGATTTAACTCTGGGACCAGGGACCAGGCTTGATCACTCAAGAGCATTTGTGTAGCAGAGTTTTATTAAAGTGAAAAGGGACAGAGGAATCTCCTGACATAGACATCAGAAGGGGGACAGAGAAAGCCCCCTCACTAGTGTTAGCAAAGGAGTTATATACTATTTAATTAATTATTACAATAAATCAAAAGAATGTCTGAAGTTTGAGAAAAAGTTACCAGACCTACCCACACAATTTACATTTTAGGATAACAGGATTAGAACTTAACAATAGAAACATCTTACTAGACCCACTCCCATCAGTTCAGTTCAGTTCATTTCAGTTCAGTCGCTCAGTCGTGTCCAACTCTTTGCAACCCCATGGACTGCAGCACGCCAGGCCTCCCTGTCCATCACCAACTCCCGGAGTTCACTCAGACTCGCGTCCATCGAGTCCATGATGCCATCCAGCCATCCAGCCTTCTCCTCCCGGCCCCAATCCCTCCCAGCATCAGGGTCTTTTCCAATGAATCAACTCTTCACATGAGGTGGCCAAAGTACTGGAGTTTCAGCTTTAGCATCAGTCCTTCCAATGAACACCCAGGAGTGTTCTCCTTTATGATGGACTGTTTCAATCTCCTTGCAACCCAAGGGACTCTCAAGAGTCTTCTCCAACACCACAGTTCAAAAGCACCAATTCTTCGGTGTTCAGCTTTCTTCACAGTCCAACTCTCACATCTATACATAACCACTGGAAAAACCATAGCTTTGACTAGACTGACTTTTGTTGGTAAAGTATTGTCTCTGCTTTTTAATATGCTATATAGATTGGTCATAACTTTCCTTCCAGGAGCAAGCGTCTTTTAATTTCATGGCTGCAATCACCATCTGCAGTGATTTCGGAGTACAAAAAAATAGTCTGACACTGTTTCCACTGTTTCCCCATCTATTTGCCATGAAGTGAGGGACCAGATGCCATGATCTTAGTTTGTTTTGAATGTTGAGACTTAAGCCAACTTTTTCACTTTCCTCTTTCGCTTTCATCAAGAGGCTTTTTTGTTCCTCTTCACTTTCTACCGTAAAGGTGGTGTCATCTGCATATCTGAGGTTATTGCTATTTCTCCTGGAAATCTTGATTCCAGTTTGTGCTTCCTCCAGCCCAGAGTTTCTCATGATGTACTCTGCATAGAAGTTAAATAATTAGGGTGATGATATTCAGCCTTGACTTACTCCTTTTCCTATTTGAAACCAGTCTGTTGTTCCATGTCCAGTTCTAACTGTTGCTTCCTGGCCTGCATATAGGTCTCTCAAGAGGCAAGTCAGGTGGTCTGGTAGTCCCATCTCTTTCAGAATTTTCCACAGTTTATTGTGATTCACACAGTCAAAAGCTTTGGCATAATCAACAAAGCAGAAATAGATGTTTTTCTGGAATTCTCTTGCTTTTTCAATGATCCACCAGATGTTGGCAATTTGATCTCTGGTTCCTCTGTCTTTTCTAAAACCAGCTTGCACATCAGGAAGTTCACAGTTTAGGTATTGCTGAAGCCTGGCTTGGAGAATTTTGAGCATTACTTTACTAGCGTGTGAGAGGAGTGCAATTGTGCAGTAGTTTGAGCATTCTTTGGCATTGCCTTTCTTTGGGATTGGAATGAAAACTGACCTTTTCCAGTCCTGTGGCCACTGCTGAGCTTCCAATTGTGCTGGCCTATTGAGTGCAGCACTTTCACAGCATCATCTTTCAGGATTTGAAATAGCTCAACTGGAATTCCATCACCTCTACTAGCTTTGTTCATAGTGATCCTTCCTAAGGCCCACTAGAGTTCCCATTCCAGGATGTCTGGCTCTAGATGAGTGATCACACCATCATAATTATCTGGGGCATGAAGATCTTTTTTGTACAGTTCTTCTGTGTATCCTTGCCACCTCTTCTTAATATCTTCTGCTTCTGTTAGGTCCATACCATTCTTGTCCTTTATCAAGCCCATCTTTGCATGAAATGTTCCCTTGGTATCTCTAATTTTCTTGAAGAGATCTCTAGTCTTTTCCATTCTATTGTTTTCCTCTATTTCTTTGCATTTATCACTGAGGAAGGCTTTCTTATCTCTTCTTGCTATTCTAAGGAATTCTGGATTCAAATGGGAATATCTTTCTTTTTCTCCTTGCTTTTCACTTCTCTTCTTTTCACAGCTATTTGTAAGGCCTCCCCAGACAGCCATTTTGCTATTTTGCATTTCTTTTCCATAGGGATGGTCTTGATCCTTGTCTCCTGTACAATGTTATGAACCTCCATCCATAGTTCATTAGGCACTCTGTCTATCAGATCTAGGCCCTTAAATCTATTTCTCACTTCCACTGTATAATCATAAGGGATTTGATTTAGGTCATACCTGAATGGTCTAGTGGTTTTCCCTACTTTCTTCAATTTAAGTCTGAATTTGGTAATAAGGATTTCATGATCTGAGCCACAGTCAGCTCCTGGTCTTGTTTTTGCTGACTGTATAGAGCTTCTCCATCTTTGGCTGCAAAGAATGTAACCAATCTGATTTTGGTGTTGACCATCTGGTGATGTCCACGTGTAGAGTCTTCTCTTGTGTTGTTGGAAGAGGGTGTTTGCTATGACCAGTGCATTTTCTTGGCAGAACTCTACTAGTCTTTGCCCTGCTTCATTCTGCATTCCAAGGCCAAATTTGCCTGTTACTCCAGGTGTTTCTTGACTTGCAACTTTCGCATTCCAGTCCCCTATAATGGAAAGGACATCTTTTTGGGGTGTTAGTTCTAAAAGGTAGGTCTTCATAGAACTGTTCAACTTCAGCTTCTTCAGCATTACTGGTTGCAGCATAGACTTGGATTACTGTGATATTGAAAGGTTTGCTTTGGAGACGAACAGAGATCATTCTGTCCTTTTTGAGATTGCATCCAAGTCCTGCATTTTGGACTCTTTTGCTGACCATGATGGCTACTCCATTTCTTCTGAGGGATTCCTGCCTACAGTAATAGATATAATGGTCATCTCAGTTAAATTCACCCATTCCAGTCCATCTGAGTTCATTGATTCCTAGAATGTCGACGTTCACTCTTGCTGTCTCCTGTCTGACCACTTCCAATTTGCCTTGATTCATGGACCTGACATTCCAGGTTCCTATGCAGTATTGCTCTTTACAGCATCAGACCTTGCTTCTATCACCAGTCACATCCACAGCTGGGTATTGTTTTTGCTTTGGCTTCATTCCTTCATTCTTTCTGGAGTTATTTATCCACTGATCTCCAGTAACATATTGGGCACCTACTGACTTGGGGAGTTCCTCTTTCAGGATCCTATCATTTTGCCTTTTCATACTGTTCATGGGGTTCTCACGGCAAGAATACTGAAGTGGTCTGCCATTCCCTTCTCTGCCAGACATCCTGGAATGTGAAGTCAAGTGGGCCTTAGAAAGCATCACTACAAACAAAGCTAGTAGAGGTGATGGAATTCCAGTTGAGCTCTTTCAAATCCTGAAAGATGATGCTGTCAAAGTGCTGCACTCAATATGCCAGCAAATTTGGAAAACTCAGCAGTGGCCACAGGACTGGAAAAGGTCAGTTTTCATTCCAATCCCCAAGAAAGGCAATGCCAAAGAATGCTCAAACTAGCACACAATTGCACTCATCTCACATGCTAGTAACGTAATGCTCAAAATTCTCCAAGCTAGGCTTCAGCAATACATGAACCATGAACTCCCTGATGTTCAAGCTGATTTTAGAAAAGGCAGAGGAACCAGAGATCAAATTGCCAACATCTGCTGGATCATGGAAAAAGCAACAGAGTTCCATACAAACATCTCTTTCTGCTTTATTGACTATGCCAAAGCCTTTGACTGTGTGGATCACATAAACTGGAAAATTCTGAAAGAGATGGGAATACCAGACCACCTAACCTGCCTCTCGAGAAATCTGTATGCAGGTCAGGAAGCAACAGTTAGAACTGGACATGGAACAACAGACTGGTTCCAAAGAGGAAAAGGAGTA
>SJYQ01004881.1:0-19660 GCA_006410935.1 Redunca redunca | reverse complement strand
AGGATGAGATGGCTGGATGGCATCACTGACTCGATGGACGTGAGTCTGAGTGAACTCCGGGAGTTGGTGATGGACAGGGAGGCCTGGCGTGCTGCGATTCATGGGGTCGCAAAGAGTCGGAGACGACTGAGCGACTGAACTGAACTGAACTGTGGCATTCGTAGGAGCCTGACAACCATTTGTCACTTAAAAGCTTTGAAACGGTTAGAAACAAATCCAGTTACACAGTTACAGATGTAAGACAAAATACTCATTAAATCAAGACAACGTATAATTAAGATTAAAAGTCATATTTTGTCCATAGTTAAAGCACAAAGTGTTGCACCAGTCCATTTTAAGATTGCTAGATATCATCAGATTAAAACAGCGGTTTCATACGTGATTGTTGTTGGTGAAAATATTTACAGATTTGAGGAAAGTCTTTCCCTTGAAATGGAGAAACCCTCCATGGGAAGCCTTAAACTGATGAAGAGGGGAGCGCTGTGCAGACCCAGCATCTAGACCTATTGTAGAATGCAGCGTAGGAATGAAGCCAGGACAGGAAAGCATTGTCTTGAGGGTCAAAAGGCAGACTCAGGACTTTTGGAGTCAACAGAAGCAGGCTCACATAGATCAGGCGCATCTGAAAAGTAAAAGGTAAAGCGTAGAGGATAAAGAGAAAAATGACATTGTTTAGTTTTGGCCAGGGTGCCACTTTTTAACTCAACTGTGGTGCACTCAGGAATCAATTCCTGGCACCTTGACAGTGTGGGAGAAGAAAGAATAACCTGGTAAGGGCCTTCCCAGAGGCGCTCAAGAGATTGGCCTCCAGACCCCAAAGTCTTTATCAGGACCTCGGTGCCTGGCTCAAACAGTGGCTTGCTTGACTCAGAGGCTGGGTCAGGAGTCATGTCCCAGAGTTTCTGTAATGTCTCTTGAAAGGCTGAAAGCTGAGTCACATAGTCAGTTAATTCTAAGGCTTCAGGGTCTGTAACAATGTCTGTGCATAGAAAGGGTCTTCCATAGACACATTCAAGGGTGGACAGTCCTTCCTCTAGAGGGGCAGTCTGAGCCCTCATGAAAGCTATGGGTAGAACTTTAAGCCAAATTGTCCCACATCTCTTAATTTATGCAGATGTCTCTTAATAATGTCGTTAGCCTTTTCTACTTTTCCTGAAGATTGGGGTTTCCAGGAACAGGGTAAGTGATATTGAGAGGGTAACAGGCAGGAAGGCCAGGAGTCTCCAAACGGAGGAAATAGGCTGCAAGTGTCAGACATTTTAATCTCTCTTAAGCGGCAAGAGGAAACAAACTAGCGATATTTTTTTCCTTCTCTATACAAATTTAAAAGGAGGTTTCTCTTAAAAAACTGTGTTGTCATAAAGACACCTGGTTTCACCTGAAGTTAACTGTTCTCAAACCTTGAGGTAACCAATGCATTTTTTCTTATGGAAATGTTTGTCTTAAGCTATGTTAGTGTACTATGCATTTACCCCAGACTCTGTTTTCAGGTTGGTTCGCCTAATGGCTCAGAACTGACTTGACAAACCATTATGTTATACTCAGACATTGTTCCCCTAATCTATGTAAATGAAACTATTTGTATGGTAATCTGCCCCTCTACAAGATTCAAGTCAGTCATTTTATGGTCCGGGATAAATTGTCTGGTGCCAAGATTGTACCAAAACACATTTTATGGATGAGGGGCCTGGTGCCATTCTCTGAGTTTTAAGACATTCGTTTCTTTCATTAACAGACTGCTAGTAACTACATATCTTCCAGCTGAAGACTAGCAGGGGGCACTCTTTCTGCCTCTTCTGACGCCTATGTCAGTAGCTTTTTCTGTCTCCTTTATACTTTAATAAAACTTTATTACACAAAAGCTCTGAGCGATCAAGCCTCGTCCCTGGCCCCAGGTTGAATTCTTCTCCTCCAGAGGCCAAGAATTCCAGCATCTTTTCGTGGTTCAGCAGCAACTTTTCAATGTTCTATACCTAGAGCTTTTGACATCCCTGTGTTACAGCAGCTTTAAAGGTGGGGCCATTGTCACTCTGGAGACTCCATGGCGACCCAAACCTGGGAATAATGTCATGGACTAAAATTTTTATAACTTCCTTAGCCTGTTCACTATGGCAGGGAAAGGCCTCAATCCATCCAGTAAGTGTCTACCCAGACCTGTAAGCAAGAAAATCCGTTTGTTTTTGGCATATGAATAAAAGGAACCACAGCCTCATTTATTATTTGTAAATCTTTAACTAGTCTCTATTTATCATTTGACTTTTTCACACCCAATATAGGAGTGTTGCATGGACTATTACAGGGAATTAATAGCCCCTGCTCCTTTAAATTGTCAATGATGGGTTTTAACCCTTCCTTAACCCAGCACTTTAGTGGGTACTGCTTTGATGTGGAAATAGGTGAGGGTCTTTGAGCTTGACAGTGACAGGAACAGCATTTTGTGCTTGACCTACTCTTTTTTCATCAGCCCACACTCCAGGATTTACATTTTGTTCAATTAATGGGAGAGAAAGAGCAGGCTCCATATTCATGAAAACAGAGGCCTGGACCTTGCTGAATATATTCCTCCCCAGAAGGGGTGAGGGAGACCCCAGCACCATCAGAAGCTCGTGAGAAAACAGCACAGAGTCCCAGTTGCAGCTTAAAGGATGACTGAAATAACAGTGTTTGGCTCGCCTTTCCATTACAGTAGTGCTTCAGGGAGGAAGTGGGCCTGGGGCTTCAGTGAGCACAGAGAAGGTCGCCCTGGTGTCCAAAAGGAAGCCTATGGATTGGCCCCCGCAGTTATTAATACCCGGGGTTCCCCAGGTGTAACTAGGTCAGGAGCTTGTGTGGGGACCCCCAGGCACCTTCAGTCCCGATTGTTCTGACCACAGGGGCCTGTGCCTCTGAGGGCAGTGTCTCCTCCGGTGTGGTCCCTTGCAGATCTGGTGGGGAGCCGGGCGCGGCTTGGACTCCTGAGGGCAGCTTTGCTTGAGATGCCGCCCCTTTCCGCGGTGATAGTGAGCCCATCCCTTTTCACTGGTGTTCCTCTGGGCATTTTCTCTTCAGGCTGATTCGTAGCGGTTTTCACAGCCGTCACTAGAGCTGGGCCTTTGCTCTGGTTCTTCTCTGTTGCTGATTTTCCTCCTCATATCCTCTACTGTACTATACCATCTGAGCCAGCTGTAGCAGTCTTTTAAAGAATGACTTGGTCTAAATGCCTGTTTTTGTAACTTATGGCAAATATCTGGAGACTGAGTGATCTCTTTTTTAAGATTATTCCTCCTCTGCACTTTCAGGATCAACATCAGTAAACTTGTGGAGAGCCTTCTGTAGTCTACCTAGGAATTTACCAGGAATTTCCTTCTCTCACTGTTCTATGTCAGTCAACTTGGCATAATTTAAAGTCTCAGCGTGCGCTTGCTTAAGCTTGCTTCCTTCAAGAATACATCTGGCAAAGTGGTTCTGTTATTGGAACCATTTGGCTCCCAGTAGGAAGCAGGATTATTTCATGTTCCCTCAAGCCATTCATCTCCAAAAGCAGTAGCTTCCCCCAAAAGTTGAATTCTCAAGTCAGAAGTCAGTGTCTGTACCAAGACATACATTACATCTCTCCAAGTAAGCTCATAAACTAAAGTTAGTACCATAAAGTCTTCTATGTACTTTTTGGATCCTCTAAATAGTCTCAATCACAATTGGGACTGTTGAAATTCGACTGAGACTGAGGCAACCCCTCCTAGAAGAGTGCCCTGACTCTCAGCCTGTTCAGCTGGGAGGGAGCCCCAGACACAGGGGCAAAGTAAGAGAACAGGAGGCAGCTGAAGGTTTCACACCCAAACCTGTGCCCCTAGGACATAAGTCTGCCATGTCTCACAGAGATACAGAGCAACACGTATGGCATTCTTCTTGTTTTCTGCAGAACCGGTCTAGTTGTAAAACAGTATCAAAATTGAGAGACCCTTTAACAGGCCAGTGTTCCCCATCTTCCAAAGGATACCGTGGCCAGTGAGTATCACAGAAGATCAGGCATCTCTTTTGTAAATTCTGGGGGTCAAATGTATCCCAGTTTTTCAGGACAAAATCCAAGGGTGTGAGTCTGGAACTTCGAGTAGCTCCCATCTGTTAAAGAGGAAAAAGCAGCGACCAGCACCTTTGCTTCCTTCCGCCAGAGGCATCCTTCCCCGCTCTAGATGGGGGTGTAGACCGACTATCCCCCGAAGCTCCCCTTTCCTGGTCGAACTTAGTCCGCCCCTTACCTACGCAGGCACCATACGGGTCCCCCCTGGGCCTACCACCGAGGCGGGTGGAGATGTACCAGGGGTAGACCGAATGGCATCCGGATCGACTTCTAGTTCCACACCACCATGACCTTTGGTTTGCCCGAGTAGCTTCCCAGAATGTTCCCCAAGCTACTACTACTAGGGGAAGTGTGCCCGCTCACGCTCCTGAACACAGTCCTGGCTGTGGTAAAGCGATGAGTCATTGCCCGTCAGCAAGCCACTGGAGAGCTCATCTAGCCCACTAGGAGCGACTGCTACCAGAGGAGGAAGCCCACTGCACTCCCAAACCGGGTACCTGACCTACGTTCTCAGAAACCTCGTGCTCGTTAGGAGCACTTCCGTCCATGTAGTCTGGAGGCACAGCTATGACAAGGACTCACTAGTTACACTTAGTTCCTAAACACGCTCCTAGCAAGTCTGGATTCCCATCGTCAGGCGACTAGGGTTCTCGGTTCTTTTCTCATCACAGCAATGATCTGGAGCGACAGACATCAAAGCCCTCGGCGTGTCACAGTTGTCAGGTCTTGCATAACCATGTCACAGCTCTTAGACAAGTCAGTGTTACAGCTCTATTTTATTTAGGAGATAGTGGGAGCATCCATCCTCGAAGAAGAGAGTGGAGCACGCCAGTGCGTGTGCACGGGGGGTTTGGGTGGGGGTTGGAGAGAGAGAGAAAGAGCCTAAACACGTGGGAGAGAAAGAGAGAAAGAGCACATGCGTGTGGGAGAGAGAGAGCTAGGGAGCGTGTGGCTCCTCCTTCTATATGCCCCCCACCCCCCGGGCCTGCCCTATACAAATTGGGCTCAGCCAGGAGTGCTGTTCTACCTGAAGTCCTCACTCTGGTCCTCGGACCCTCCTTTGATCTTCTTCTGTCCTATTTTCGTGGGCTTTTCCCTTCCTTGTCTTTTAGCCACCGCCATTTTGGACTCCTTTTCCCTATTCTAACTAGCTAACACCATGACTAGCAAGCTTGGAGTCCAAGTAAAAGTGCATACTAACGGCATGAATCATAAGTCCATTGAAAGTTTATGATCCGACAGATTAGGTTAGTAGTTCTAATTTCCCATGCAATTATGGAATGGTCAAAGAGGCCAGGAAAAGCTGACTGAGAAAGGAAAGTTGTCTACACGCTTCGCCCATTTCTGGTCAATCCCCTCGCAGGGACCTTGGGTGTCTCTTGGCCTTGGCAGGTCGGTATATAAACCCCGACAAGGTTCCCAATTTGGGCGCTGCCGTTAGTCATTATGAGGCACCATCAAACCACAGAGCAGGGCTCATCACTTGCTTCATGCGGGGTGTGTCATTCATGCACACAAGCACACCCAAGAGTCAGGAAAGCAGAAAACGTGTATACGGAGAAAGCAGACAGGCTGGAGCTCTGAGTGTTCTTACCTTGTCCTGAGCATCCCAGACGAGCCCCCAAGATGATAGCTTACTGTGAAGAGTGTCGGATTCGTCATCTCTAAAGAAGACGATTTAACTTTAGGATCAGGGACCAGGCTTGATCACTCAAGAGCTTTTCTGTAGCAGAGTTTTATTAAAGTAAAAAGGGACAGAAGAATCTCCTGACATAGACATCAGAAGGGGGATGGAGAAATAGCCCCCTCACAAGTGTTAGCAAGGGAGTTATATACTTTTAAATTAATTATTACAATAAATCAAAAGAATGTCTCAAGTTTGTGAAAATTTTACCAGACCCACTCACACAATTTACATTTCAGGATAACAGGATTAGAACTTAACAATCGAAATATCCTACCAGACGCACTCCCATAATATACCTTTTAAGATATCAGGATTAGTCAGAAGGTTTTCAGGAAGGAGAAAGTGTCCTCAAGCAGGATACATTGTTGTTATATAATCCCTAGGACAGAGTTTAAACTGAGTTGTTTGTTGTGTAATCATCAGTTCTGAGTTTAAAGAAAAAACGTTTTATGTGACTAAGACTAAGGAATGTAGAGGGGGAAGAAAAAAATTTGTCCTTTCCTACTCCTTGAGAACCCCAGACCCCTCTCTCCTCACGGATCCCCCGACTTCTTATCAACCTGCCTAGGAACTGACTCTCTAAAGAGCTGGACCATAAAGAAAGCTTAGAATCGAAGAGTTGATGCTTTTGAACTGTGGTGTTGGAGAAGACTCTTGAGAGTCCCTTGGACTGCAAGGAGATGCAACCAGTCCATCCTAAAGGAGATCAGTCCTGGGTGTTCATTGGAAGGACTGATGCTGAAGCTGAAACTCCACCTGAGTTTCAAACTCCATCACTTTGGTCACCTGATGCAAAGAACTGACTCATTGGAAAAAAAACCCGATGCTGGGAAAGATTGAAGGCGGGAGGAGAAGGGGATGACAGAGGATGAGATGGTTGGATGTCATCACTGACTCAATGGAGATGAATTTGAGTAAACTCTGGGAGTTGGTGATGAACAGGGAGGCCTGGCATGCTGCAGCCCATGGGGTCACAAAGAATCAGATATGACTGGACTGAACTGAAAACAATAATAACTCAAGTTAATTTAAGCCAGAGGAATGGAAATTATGACGTGTATATTCAGGGCAGTAGATCAAGCTGTCTACTTCCCTCCATAGAGCAAGAAATCCTAGGGTAGGAAATGTTCCATTACAGATAAGAAGTGAAAAAAGTCAGATATTCAGGCTGTTTGCCTCTATCTCTTTTTCCTTATTCTATCTTCTTTTCTTCTTTCACCCTGATTTTTGGAGTTTTTCCACGGAAATGTCCACCTTACAGCTTACAGGTTTACGTTTCCTCTGTTCAAGAGTTAAATGCAAAGTGATCAGCTTTTTCTAAAACACAAATTTTAAATTTCTAGGAGACAGATTATGAGTGACCCAGCTTTGGATAGGTGTCCATGCCTGGTTCAATCAGTGGCAACTAGGGAGTTTGGGTTATATGATACAGGCCTTATACAGCAGGAAGAAGCAGTTATTAAAGAAAGGTTATCACTGTCAACTGTACATTCTCCCCTAAAAGTGTCTGCTCCTGGTGATCTTTGGTTATGTACTTGTGATTGAAAAATGGACTTCTTAGGAGGTTCAAGAGGGAGAGAACATATGTATACCTATGGTTGATTCATATTGATATTTGGGAGAAACGAACAAAATTCAGTAAAGCAATTATTCTTCAATTTAAAAATAAATTAAAAATGGACTTCTTGTTGGCATGGTTCATCTCATATTTGCATTATATTTTGCTTTTTCATTGCAATTTATCACAACTTTGTAACTCTTATTATGTCTTGGTTCTTGGAGTTAAAGTCCTACACGGTAGCAGTTTTTTTCTACTCTGTGAATTCTTTCTGTAGAATTTTAGCTTGCTTTGCATAAGCCTCTAATGTTTCCTTCCAGGGGCTTTATAGTAATCCTGAAAATAAGTGATTACAACCAGTTTATATCAGTGTAGATCTGTAACTGACTGATTTATTTTCCCCTAACAGAAGGGGAAAACCCTTTTCTATCTTGTGTCCCATAAGGTATGATGTCCCCTCTCTGTGAAGATAACATTCTGAAAATGTAAAAAACGATAGAAGGTACTCTCTACCTGAATTATTCCTGGTGTTTGGATTGTCCTAAAATGGAAGACATAATCTCTTATCAAAGCAAAATATAAATTGAGTCTTTGTAGTCATTAACAGATACAGTGTCAGTAAACACTAAATCCAGGTGTAAAACTTGAGGGAAAAGTTCATAAAAGGAAAGTTCCTTTAGCTCAATAGTCAACACTATGATTAGCATCTTCCCCGTATAGTTGTTCAGGGAGATATACACGTACTTAATTCTTCCCTCATACTTCATGACTCCCGTTCCTCCTGCTGTACTCAAGGGAGTATCATTTGTATCCATGTTACCCTGTCTTCTTGAAAATTTAGCCAGGAGAAAGCAGGATTAATGTAATAAGGAACCCAAGCTGAAGTAAATATGTCAATACCTTTGAGCAAAGACTTGAATGAAAAGATGAAATCCAGAAATGTATAAAACTGTATATGTTTTCTTAACTCTAAAATAATTTTAAACATTTTCTTGCTAAAATGAAGGAATGGGTTTGTGTGTAGAGAGAAACAGGTAAAAATATTACTAAATGTTATTACCTTCACAGATTGGAATAGAATGCCTTTAGGTGAATGGAATGCCTTTATTTTTTAAGTGCTTTGATAAGTTCCTGGGATGAAGCTAGGGAAAATAAATCAGTCAATTTACAGATCTAAACTGATATAAACTGGCTGTAATCACTTATTTTCAGGATTACTATAGAATCCCTGGAAGGAAACATTAGAGGCTTATGCAAAGCAAGCTAAAATTCTACAAACGTCACCAGATATTAAAGGTAGGGGGAAAGTGTTTTGCACCAGGAGGAATAATCTAGAGCTCCCCGGAAATACTAGGAGACTGAGGATTTGAAGCAGACAAATGAGTGGAGGAGGATTGTCAAAGCGTGATGCTGGAAGGTAACGGATTGGGATGAAGTCTGCGTACAAGATGTTACATAACAGAACTGCAGAATCAGGAACAGAGCTTTAGAAAAGGGATATGGAGAGGAGAGGAAGGCTGTATGTGAATTTTAAACTTGCTTACCGTTTGCATGGGATATGACCCCATCCTGCTCTCCTCATCTCTTCAGTGAAATCTACTCACCAAAAAATGAATAAAATGTGTGTGTGTGTGTGTAAGCTTAAAAAAGGGAGTTATTTTCATATTGGGGTCAATATATGTACATTGACTATGTATATACATGGAAATCAAGGGATCTCTAAGAAGATAAGTGCCCTGGGAAATAAAAAAAAGAGGGAAAAGCCCATGATGCAGTGCTTCTCAAGCTTCCTTGACCCAGATTTTTAGTGCAGGGGTGCTCCCAGCCCTGGAATTCCATTAAGGAATCAAAAGATCAGAACAGGCATTCTGCTCCATCTTTTCAGTTTTATTTGAACTAGAATTGTAGACTTGCTAAAAGTGTCATGGTAAAACAAAGCTAGAATATTTCACTAAATTTTAGAAAGATGCTAGATTATCTATATTTGCCTTCACTAAAAGAAAAGAAGTTTTCTCAAACTTGCAGAAATGGAGACCAGAATGGTAGTTGCCAGAAATGTGTGGTGAGGAGTGGATGAAGGTGGTTAAAAGGTGTAGACTTCCAGTTACAGCCATAAAACAAATAAGTTCTGGGGAATGTAAGGTACAGTATGATGAATATAAAGTGAAAGTGAAGTCGCTCAGTCGTGTCTGACTCTTCACAACCCCATAGACTGCAGCCCACCAGCCTTCTCCATCCGTGGGATTTTCCAGGTAAGAATACTGGATTGGGTTGCCATTTCCTTCTCCAGGGAATCTTCCCGACCTGGAGATCAAACCCATGTCTCCTGCATTGTAGGCAGATGCTTTACCCTCTGACCACCAGGGAGTGAGCAATAAATATTTGTATGTTTGAAAATTGCCAAGAGAATAGATTTTAAATGTTCTCATCATAAGGGAAAAAATTAATCATGTGAGATTCTGGATGTTAAATAAACTTATTATGGTTATCATTTTATAATATATATATATATCAAATCATTGTGTTGTATACCTCAAACTAATATGATATTTAATGCCAATTATATCTCAATAAAATTGGGGGTGGTGGGAAAAAGTAGTTTCTGAGAATACAGTCAAGTGAAAAGCTGCTCAAGTTCTTGAAAGACTCCACCTACTTGGCATCCCTCGACCTTGAGACAAGCTCCTTGCCAAAGGCTTACTTTCTTTTCTATTATAACAACATAAAGACATGACTGACAAATTTCCTGCCTCCAAGAATGTATTCCATTCTTTCTTCTGAACATGTTATTCAGGATGTTTTGAAATACCTAACTTTCTGTATTCTGAGCTGAAAGCATGAGTGATGCAATTTATTTTGCCTGAAACAAATTTATGTATTAATAGATCGTTATATTAGGCAAGAAAGCATGGGAATTTATCATAAGCAAATTAATATGATCTTACTCATAAACTGTTTTTTTTTTGTGTGTGTGTTGTGTGCATGAGATTTTCCTTGGCAAACTTATTGAGAACTGGGGTGGGGAGAAGTGACTCCTTGGAGGGAAAATTAAGTGTTATGTTTCAGCATCATCTGCTTTAAAATATTTCAAGTAAATTTTGAGATAAAAATTTTGGAGTCTAATGGGTTCTTTTCATTTTAAATTGGAGTATAGCTGTTTTTGCCAACAAAGGTTCATGTAGTCAAAGCTATGGTTTTCCCAGTAGTCATATATGGATATGAATATTGGACTATAAAGAAAACTGAGCGCCAAAGAATTGATGCTTTTGAACTGTGGTGTTGGAGAAGACTCTTGAGAGTCCCTTGCACTGCAAGGAGATCCAACCAGTCCATCCTAAAGGAAATCAGTCCTGAATATCCATTGGAAGGACTGATGTTGAAGCTGAAACTTCAGTACTTAGGCCACCTGATGCAAAGAACTGACTCATTTGAAAAGACTGTGATGCTGGGAAAGATTGAAGGAAGGAGGAGAAGGGGATGACAGAAGATGAGATAGTTGGATGGCATCACCGACTCAATGGACATGAGTTTGGGTAAACTCTGGGAGTCGGTGATGGACTGGGAAGCCTGGCGTGCTGCAGTCCATGAGGTCACAAAGAGTCAGACAAGACTGAGTGACTGAACTGAACTGATAACTGTTTTACAATATTGTACAACAAAGTGAATTAGCTATATGTACACGTGTACTGGGGAAACAGAGATTTTGGCTGGCACAAACAAAACCTTGTGTGTACCAGGTCACAGGGGAATGCAGCAGTGGCCTCACAGGAGACTGAGCCAGCCTTGCCTGGGCACCTGGCAGTCTCAGGTGGAGGTGTGGGTTGACACTGGCCTGCTGTGGGGTCAGGGGCTCTGGCTACCGTGTCAGGAGGGTGGCATGTTGGCACAGGTCCTCTCAGAGGAGGTCACCATTAGCCTCACCACAGAGCCTGTGGACTCCAGGACGGGGTGTGCAGCACCCACACCAGCAGAAAGTCAGATTCAAGGTCTGCTGAGCTTGGCCCCACCCACCGAGAAAGACCGAGTTCTCCTCACAGCCAGCCCCTCCCAGCAGGAAGCTTGCCCAAGCCTCTCATCCTCACCCATCAGAGGGCACACAGAAGAAACAAGAGCTTCAGTTCCATGGCCTCCAGAATGAAAACCACAATCACAGAAAACTAACTAATCTGATCACATGGGCCACAGCCTTGTCTAACTCAATGAAACTAAGCCATGCTGTGCAAGGCCATGCAAGATGGGTGGGTCATGGTGGAGAGTTCTGACCAAAGTGGTCTACTGAAGAAGGGAATGGCAAACCACTTCAGTATTCTTGTCTTGAGAACCCCGTGAACAGTCTGAAAGGACAAGAAGATAGGGCAAGGAAAGATGAACTCCCCAGGTCAGCAGGTCCAATATGCCACTGGAGAAGAATTGAGAAATAGCTCCAGAAAGAATGAAGAGGCTGAACCAAACAGGAAATGATGTCTAGCTGTGGATATGTCTGGTGGTGAAAGTAAAGTCTGATGCTATGAAGAGCAACATTGCATAGGAACCTCGAATGTATGGTACATGAAGCAAGGAAAACTGGAAGTGGTCACACAGGAGATGGCAAAAGTGAACATCGACACTTTAGGAATCAGTGAATTAAAATTGATGGGATAGGGCAAATATAATTCAGATGACCATTATATCTACTACTGTGAGCAAGATTTCTTTAAAAAAAAAATGGAGTAGCCCTCATAGTCAACAAAAGAGTCCAAAATGCAGTAATTGGGTACAATCTCAAAAATGACAGAATGATCTCAGTTCAAATGCAAGGCAAACCATTCAACATCACAGTAATCCAAGTTTATGCCCCAACACTAATGCTGAGGAAGCTGAAGTTGAAAGGCTTTATGAAGACTTACAAGATCTTTAAGAACTAACAACAAAAAAAGATGTGCTTTTCACAATACGGGATTGGAATGCAAAAAGCGAAAATCAAGAGATAACTGGAGTAACAGGCAAGCTTGGCCTTGGAGTACAAAACAAAGTAGGACAAAGCCTAAAGTTTTGCCAAGAGAACAACTGGCCACAGCAAACACCCTGTGCCAGCCACGCAGGAGACGATCCACACGTGGACAGCACCGGATGGCAAACACCAGACTGGCCACAGCAAACACCCCGTGCCAGCCACTCAGGAGACGATCCACACGTGGACAGCACCAGATGGCAAACGCCAGACTGGCTACAGCAAACACCTGTGCCAACCACGCAGGAGACGATCCACACGTGGGCAGCACCGGATGGCAAACACCAGACTGGCCACAGCAAACACCCCGTGCCAGCCACGCAGGAGACGATCCACACGTGGACAGCACCAGATGGCAAACACCAGACTGGCCACAGCAAACACCCCGTGCCAGCCACGTAGGAGACGATCCACACGTGGACAGCACCGGATGGCAAACACCAAACTGGCCACAGCAAACACCCCGTGCCAGCCACGCAGGAGACGAGCCACACGTGGACAGCACCAGATGGCAAACACCAAACTCAGATTGATTGGAAGTGAAAGGCAAAGGAGAAGAGGCAAGATGCACCCATTTGAATGCAGAGTTCCAAAGAATAACAAGGAGAGATAAGAAAGCCTTCCTCGGTGATCAATGCAAAGAAATAGAGGAAATCAACAGAATGGGAAAGACTGGAGATCATGTGCACTCGTGGCGGATTCATGTCAATGTCCTGCAAAACCAATACAGTATTGTAAAGTAAAACAAAGTAAACATAAATAAATAGAAATAAATAAACAAAAAGAAAATTAGAGATACCAAGAGAATATTTCATGTAAATATGGGCTCAATAAAGGACAGAAATGGTATGGACCTAACAGAAGCAGAAGATATTAAGAAGAGGTGGCAAGAATACACAGAAGAACTGTACAAAAAAGATCTTCACGACTCAGATAATCACGGTGGTGTGATCACTCATCTAGAGCCAGACATCCTGGAATGTGAAGTCAAGTGGGCCTTAGAAAGCATCACTATGAACAAAGCTAGTGGAGCTGATGGAATTCCAGTTGAGCTGTTTCAAATCCTGAAAGATGATGCTGTGAAAGTGCTGCACTCAATATGCCAGCAAATTTGGAAAACTCAGCAGTGGCCACAGGACTGGAAAAGGTCAGTTTTCATTCCAATCCCAAAGAAAGTCAATGCCAAAGAATGCTCAAACTACTGCATAATTGTACTCATATCACACACTAGCAAAGTAATGCTCAAAATTCTCCAATCCAGGCTTCAGCAATACATGAACCATGAACTTCCAGATGTTCAAGCTGGTTTTAGAAAAGACAGAGGAACCAGAGATCAAATTGCCAACATCTGCTGGATCATGGAAAAAGCAAGAGAGTTCCAGAGAAACATCTATTTCTGCTTTATTTACTATGCCAAACCCTTTGACTCTGTGGATCACAACAAAGTGTGGAAAATTCTTAAACACATATGAATTCCAGGCCACCTGATCTGCCTCCTGAGAAATCTGTATACAGATCAGGAAGCAATAGTTAGAACTGGACATGGAAAAACAGACTGGTTCCAAATAGGAAAAGGAGTACGTCAAGGCTGTATATTGTCACCCTGCTTATTTAACTTCTATGCAGAGCACATCATGAGAAATGCTGGGCTTGATGAAGCAAAAGCTGGAATCAAAATTGCTGGGAGAAATATAAATAACCTCTGATATGCAGATGAAACCACCATTATGGCAGAAAGCGAAGAAGAACTCTTGATGAAAGTGAAAGAGGAGAGTGAAAATGTTGGCTTGAAGCTCAACATTCAGAAAACTAAGATCATGGCATCTGGTTCCTTCACTTCATGGGAAATAGATGGGGAAACAATGGAAACAGTGACAGACTATTTTCTCGTGCTCCAAAATCGCTGCAGATGGTGACTGCAGCTATGAAATGAAAAGACGGTTGCTCATTGGAAGAAAAGCTATGACCAACCTAGACAGCATATTAAAAGGCAGAGACATTACTTTGCCAACAAAGGTCCATCTAGTCAAAGCCATTGTTTTTCCATTAGTCATGTATGGATGTGAGAGTTGGACTATAAAGAAAGCTGAATGCTAAAGAATTCATGGCTTTGAACTGTGGTGTTGGAGAAGACTCTTGAGAATCCCTTGGACTGCAAGGAGATCCAACCAGTCCATCATAAAGGAAATCAACCCTGAATATTCATTGGAAGGACTAATGCTGTTGCTGAAACTCCAGTACTTTGGCCACCTGATGCAAAGAACTGACTCATTTGAAAAGACCCTGATGCTGGGAAAGATTGAAGGTGGGAGGAGAAGGGGACTACAGAGGATTAGATGGTTGGATGGCATCACCAACTCAATGGACATAAGTTTGAGTAAACTCTGAGACTTGGTGATGGACAGGGAGGCCTGGCGTGCTGTGTTCTATGGGGTCTTAAAGAGTCAGACACGACTGGGCAACTGAACTGAACTGAACTGAACACTGTATTCCACCATCACTGTGCCAATTTGCATTCCCAGCAACAGTGCAAGAGGGTTCCCTTTCCTCCACACCCTCTCCTGCATTTATTATATGCAGATTTTTTTGATGATGTGGTTTCCGTAGTGTAGTGGTTATCATGTTCGCCTAATACGCGAAAGGTCCCCGGTTCGAAACTGGGCGGAAACAACGTCACTTCCCTGCAAACCTTTAGATTCATATTTTGGAGAAGGAAATGGCAACCCACTCCAGTACTCTTGCCTGGAAAATCCCATGGAGGGAGGAGCCTAGTAGGCTGCAGTCCATGGGGTCGCGAAGAGTCGGACACGACTGAGCAACTTCACTTACTTTACTTACTTTTTAGATGATGGCCATTTTGAGCAGTGTAAGCTGATATCTCATGGTGGATTCAGAAAGACAAAGGCACCCAAATATTCACTTCAGTTAAGTCAATTTCTGTCCAGTAGCTCAGTTGTGTCTGACTATTTGTGACCCCATGGACTACAGTACAACAGGCCTCCCTGTCCATCACCAAATCCTGGAGTTTACCCAAACTCACATCCATTGAGTCGGTGATGCCATCCAACCATCTCATCCTCTGTCATCCCCTTCTCCTCCTGTCTTTAATCTTTTTCAGCATCAGGGTCTTTTCAAATGTGTCTGTTCTTTACATCAGGTGGCCAAAGTATCAGGTGGAGAACAGTATGGAGGTTCCTTACAAAATTAGAAGTAGAATTATCATACGATCCAGCAATCCCACTTGTGGGCATATACCCTGAGAAAACCATAATTCTAATAGTTTCTTAAATCTGGGTCTTGTGTATCAATTATGGAATAATATGTTATTATTAGAGATACCCAGCTAACTGACACCTAGCAGTATATTTGCATAAAATACTTACATATATGCAAGTTCTCAGCTTGAGCATAAGTGAACGTACATAAGAGGCACATCAGTTCAGTTCAGTTCAGTCCCTCAGTCGTGTCCGACTCTGCGACCCCATGAATCATAGCACGCCAGGCCTCCCTGTCCATCATCAACTCCCAGAGTTCACTCAAACTCATGTCCATCGAGTTGGTGATGCCATCGAGCCATCTCATCCTCTGTCGCCCCCTGCTCCTCCTGTCCCCAATCCCTCCCAGCATCCAGGTCTTTTCCAGTGAGTCAACTCTTTGCATGAGGTGGCCAAAGTATTGGAGTTTCAGCTTCAGCATCAGTCCTTCCAATGAACACCCAGGACTGATCTCCTTTAGAATGGACTGGTTCGATCTCCTTGCAGTCCAAGGGACTCTCAAGAGTCTTCTCCAACACCACACTTCAAAAGCATCAATTCTTCGGCGCTCAGCTTTCTTCACAGTCCAACTGTCAAATCCATACATGACCACTGGAAAAACCATAGTCTTGACTAGATGGACCTTTTTTGGTCAAGTAATGTCTCTGCTTTTGAATATGGTATCTAGGTTGGTCATAACTTTTCTTCCAAGGAGTAAGCGTCTTTTAATTTCATGGCTGCAGTCACCATCTGCAGGGATTTTGGAGCCCACTCAAATAAAGTCTGACACTGTTTCCACTGTTTCCCCATCCATTTCCCATGAAGCGATGGGACCAGATGCCATGATCTTCGTTTTCTGAATGTTGAGCTTTAAGCCAACTTTTTCACTCTCCTCTTTCACTTTCATCAAGAGGCTTTTTAGTTCCTCTTCACTTTCTGTCATAAGGGCGGTGTCATCTGCAGACAAATTTCAGAGGACTTTCACTGAAAGCACCCTCTTGTTTCCATGACAGCCATATTTACACTAGACAGATATGCAGACCCTTGACTAAATGAACCAAAAAAAAAGCTCCTTGCTTGTTTGAAGCAGTATGGCTTTGGAATTTGGAAGCAAGAGTCTCTGATAGGGCTTGACCTGAAACAGAACATACATTGGAAAATAGACAAAAAAGTCAGTTTGTTAAGAAGGATAAGGATCAAATAAGGGAACAGAGAGAGATAAAAACTAGAAGAGAGATAGAGTAAGTCAATGTTTGTGTTTTGGGGGGGATCTATGCAAAACTTAAGCATTTTAATAATCAATGCACTCTGTTTTTTATTGAGATATAACTGATATGTAACATTACATTAGGTTCAGATATACAAAATAAAATTTAATATTCATATTGTGAAGTGATCAACACAGTAAGTCTAGCTAATATCCATCACTGCAAATAGTTACATTTTTTTCCCTTTGTGATGACAACTTTTAAGATCTGTTCTCTTAACAACTTTCAACTACAAAATACAATACATTATTTACATCATTCAACTAGTTTTTATATGGAATTTTGTACTTGCGCTTCATGGCTAAGACATCTCTTTCTCCTGGCCATCTTCACTCTGGCCCTTGAAGTTTCGCCATGTGAGTTTTACAAATAACTGCTCTCCTAATATCTTTTTAAAGACACTATTAATGTCCTACTTCAGGGGCATCTTTTTAAAAGTGTTATTTCATTCTTTTCATTACTGGTAAGACAGAAACCAGAATCAGAACTATAAAAGTGGATAGGTATGATGCTTGGAATAATTGTGGTTTTGGTATTTTACCATGAACCATTTTCACTTATTATTTGCATATCAGTGTAGGATGAACACTTTCATTTTAAGTTTAGGTTGATGCTGGTAAATGTCTGCAGTTAAAAGAAGGAAATCTGTTAAAATTCTATACTGATATCACTGACTGCAGTGCCCCAAACAACAACCATACATTAAATGTTTGTCAAAAGAAGAATTTGACTGTCACATCCTGTGTGAGTAATGGCATTTCATGGTAAAGGAAGGTAATGTTTGAGTCCCAAACAATTCACTTTTCTTTTGTAGTAACAATGGAAAAAATGATAGTAATTCCTTATAATTTAAGAACAATATTTCATAGCATTGAAAATGGGAAGTAAGGTACTGACATTTTTCCCAGCAAAAGTCAGATTAAGACATCCCTTAAATGAAATCAATAGGCATCTGCCAAATAAAATGGAACCACACATTGAGTTATGATTGATTCTTGAATAACACTAAGATAAAATAGAGCACAGAGAGTAATAGAATTCTTCAGTCAGTAAGTGACCTCTTCCTTAAATAAGGAAAACACAACTTTATTACATGAATGGGTGAAAGTTTTTCTTATAGCAGAATACCTTATTAAAGGCAAAGGGTCACCAGCTCAAATGCACAGCGAAAATAAAATATTTTTTCTTTTGGCCAAGAGCATGTGGGATCTTAGTTCCTCAACTAGGGATCAAACCCACACCTGCTGCGTTGGAACTGCAGAGTCTAATCCAGTGGTCTGCCAGGAAAGTTCCAGAAATTTGACCAGCACATATATTGGTGGGTCAGGCCTGGTCTAGATAACGGGAAATGATGGTGACTGAGAACATGGAGAAACATGTCGTTCTTAAAGCTGTTCAAACAACAAGATAGACTAATACTGTGCCTGGGGAAAAAAGTCCCAAAAAAGCACTGACAAGACTTCTTTTGCTCAGACTTGGCCACAGTCATCTATTGTATAACCTTTCTTTGAAGCCAGTAGGCATGCTTCCAACAGATGTACAGCAGAATTGGTGTCTGATGTCCTTGCATTCCTCAGAGGCTGGATTTCAAACAACTTGATACCCTACTTCCTTAACTTCCTGGCTGATGACACTCTGCTGTGTTCTCCTTTTCTTACAGAAGATGGTTAGAGCTGTGAAGCTCATGTTTCCATGGATGGGAGAGAGCTCCCGTCCTGCTGCCCAGAGGGATCAGTACGGGATGAAATGATTCTGGTTCACTTCCCCACTCTCTTCATCTCTCCATCAAAAGGAGCACACAGTCTGGGAAAGAGCCTGTTTCTTGGTGGGTGGAGTTGGCTTGTTGAAAATTGTGGTCCAGCCTGGTAGAGTTCTTTCCTTGTTATGAGCTGAGACAAAATAGAATTTGTCTCCTTTAAGTCCTGATGGCTGAATGTACCCAAATGCTCTGTAGTTTCACTTCTACCCATATGTGGGTCCCAGATCTAGACTTGAAAGTACCAGGAAGCGCCATGTTGACTGTGGATCCAAGCTACACCGACCAGTTCAACTTTGTGAGCCACAAAGGAGGTAACAAATTTAAACTCAGACTTGGCTCTTACTCTGTTTATTACTTGGTTCAGGTATTATAGTGAAAAGTGAAAGTGTTAGTCGTTTAGTCGTGTCTGACTCTTTGCCACCCCATGGCTGTAGCCCACCAGGCTCCACTGTCCATGGAATTCTCCAGGCAAGAATGATGGAGTGGGTAGCCATTCCCTTCTCCAGGGGATCTTCCTGACCCAAAGATCGAACCCCAGTCTCCTGGTTTACAGGAGAATTCTTTACTGAATGAGCCACCAGGGAAGCTGAGAAATTATCAACCCAGGGGGCCTTACAACCCTACCTTAGCAAACCAAGGGGATTTTCTTGACCATCTGTCATGTTACATTTCTTTCTTCAACTCTGAGCACATGGACTAAGAGAAGTTTCAAAAAGTAGTTAAGAAAGCATGGACTAGGTCTTCCTATTTCTGCAAGATAAGGGTGATTTAGGTAAGCTGTAACCAAGATATGGGACAAAAATACCTGTGATGCTCTTTTGTCTTAACATTCTAGGCTTTATCATGATAATTTTTACCTCCTTGTTGTCTTGGTACATCTCAGATAGAGAATAGGGCTTCCCAAGTGGCTCAGGAGTAAAGACTCCACCTGCCGATGCAGGAGCTGCGGGAGGCACGGGTTCCATCCTTGAGTCGGGAAGATGCCCTGGAGGACAAAATGGCCTGATGTCATCAACAACATATCCACCTAATTAGGCATGTGTAAACCACAATGTTGTCAAATGCTGGAAGTGAATGACCTAGTTAA
>SJYQ01004880.1:613114-640893 GCA_006410935.1 Redunca redunca | reverse complement strand
TTCTATAAATCAATAAGAAAAGAGGTATGTTTTTTTCCCTAAAAAGCATGAAAATCATAAATGAAAAAAACAGAAAGGGCCATGGTCATAAAAGGAACGTGATTTCTGTGTTAATCAACTAAATGGAAATAAAACAATGAGATGTAATTTTAATCTAATCAGATTTTCAAAAACTGAAAATTGTCTCATGTGGACAAAGGGGTATGGAGACACCATTTCATGTAACTGAGGGATTTGGCAACATGTATCAAACTTTAAATGTGCAAACTCTTTGATCCAATAACTTCACTTCTAAGAAGTTATCCAAAGGAATCAATAAAGATTATGTGAAAAGATGCTTAGTAGTAATTGTGAAAATAATAATGAAACAATAAATATTTATTGAAATAGCTACTAGTCACTATGATACTCAGTTTCCATTCATGACCTATTTTAGTTCCTAAACATCTTTGAGATAGATATTGGTATTATCCCCATTTTATAATTGAGAAAACTGTTTCTTAGAGAAGTTAAGAAATTTAACAAACTTCTTGGGGACTGTGAATAAAAAGTCATTGCACCATTCTTTATAATAGCAGAAACTTGAGCACAACCTAAAAGATTTGATGGTTAGTTTAATAAATTAAAGTACATTTACACAATAGGATGATACTACTGAAAAGAATGAAGTGGATATCTATATATTGACATGAAGAGGGAACCATAATATATTATTGAGTGTAAAAAGGAGATTACAGATGCTATATATTTGTTTAATATACATAAGCATTTCATTTATGTACTTAAAACTGTTCACAATTATCTTTAAGGGGAAAGATTATGAAATCTACTTCATAAAATGTATATTATTTTAATTACAATAACTAGCATGTGATACTACTGATATTCTCCTGGAAGAACGTCCCCTTTCTCTGAGTCCTATACCAATTGTGAAATGTAACAAAACAGTAATGTAAACAGGGTCCAAAATAACATCAGTATTACTATGGAGTTCGTATCAGAGGCTCCAGCCTTTCCCATCCCCTAACCCTGGGACACAGGTTTTAAGGCTAGGATTATTGCATGCGAGGTGTTAAGCCAAGACCACATCTTTCTCCTTTCATACTTACCAACCAGACTAAGTCATTTTTTGCCCACAGCTGGGATAGAAAGAATAATGGGCCAGAATGAGATGAAGGCGATGATGGGCAAGTAAGATCAGGTGGAGAAGTGTCCCCCCTGAGTAACTGTCCCCAGATATATTCAAATCTTAAATTCCCAGAACCTATACAAGGGCTTTTCAGATACGATTAAGTTAAGGATCTTGAAATGGGGAGATGATCCTAGAATATCCCAAATGTGCCTTAAATGTAATCACGTGTCCTGGGGAGGCAGAGGGAGGCTAGAGACAGAAAAGACCACGTGTCAACAGACACAGTGGGAGAGAGAGCGCGATCTGAGGATGGGGTACAGCAGCCTGAGGATGGGGTATTGTGATCTGAGGATGGGGTACAGCAGTCTGAGGATGGGGTACAGTGGCCTGAGGATGGGATACTGTGATCTGAGGATGGGGTACAGTGGCCTGAGGATGGGGTACTGTGATCTGAGGATGGGGTACAGCAGCCTGAGGATGGGGTACAGCAGTCTGGGGATGGGGTATAGCAGTCTGAGGATGGGGTACAGCAGTCTGAGGATGGGGTACTGTGATCTGAGGATGGGGTACAGTGGCCTGAGGATGGGGTACTGTGATCTGAGGATGGGGTACAGCAGCCTGAGGATGGGGTACAGCAGTCTGAGGATGGGGTACAGCAGTCTGAGGATGGGGTACAGCAGTCTGAGGATGGGGTACTGTGATCTGAGGATGGGGTACAGTGGCCTGAGGATGGGGTACTGTGATCTGAGGATGGGGTACAGCAGCCTGAGGATGGGGTACAGCAGTCTGAGGATGGGGTACAGCAGTCTGAGGATGGGGTACTGTGATCTGAGGATGGGGTACAGTGGCCTGAGGATGGGGTACTGTGATCTGAGGATGGGGTACAGCAGCCTGAGGATGGGGTACAGCAGTCTGAGGATGGGGTACAATGGTCTGAGGATGGGGTACAATGGTCTGAGGATGGAGTACTGTGATCTGAGGATGGGGTATAGTGGTCTGAGGATGGGGTACAGCGGGCTTTAAGGACTGAGGACGCGGCCTGGGGTCAAGGACTGCAGAGGTCCCTGGAAGCTGGAAAAGCCAAGGATCCTGTCCTGCCAACACTTGGCTTGTGCTGAGCAGACTTCTGACTCCCAACACGTCTGTGGTGCTTAAGTCACTTAAGCCTGTGTTGTTACAATGGCAACAGGAAACTGATACACGCTAAAAATTAAAAACAAAGTAATCAGGGAGCTCTGAAACTGTAATTTGGCATAAAATAATCAACATCCTGTCTCTTTCTTACAAATATTCCTTATGCTTAAAGAAGGGATTTCCTTCTCTCAAATACAGTGAGGTATTTACCTGACCGAGTGGGTAATGGAAAGAGCATATCAGTAAGTTGTCCAGATACTATAAACCCCCAAAGCTGAACATTTTACTATGTTGCTCTCAGCTTCTCTTAAAAGAATCATATACTCTAAGTCTTCTTCTATATATCACCCTGCACAGATTTGAGTCTTCATTTTGTTTGTAATTGAGGTTCATACATGTGATTGTGTAAAGTAGAACCTGTGTGCTCAAATGTCCATAATGTATTGAGATGTAATATCAACTCAATTATCAACTATTTCAAATTCCCCCACAACCTCTATGGTGTCTGAATTCTCTGGCCAGATCATTCCGATTGTTTTATCTTCTTCACTCTTGAAATCCTGATACGTCACCATACTCTGGCTTCTATGCTATGGTTAGCTAGAGCCAGCACTTCTTAATTGCTATTTCTAATGCACAACAAAACAAAATCATAAAACCAAGCTTCTTATGATATTTTCTGAAATAAATAAGAACTCAGCTTTCTAAGATGCTGTCTTGGGAGTAAAGTGCTTCTATCTGAGTAGAAAACATGTGCTTGGTTATGCAAAGATCCAGTGGACCAATTATCAGTATCTGAAATGATCTGTTTGTCTGTCTGCCAGGCTATAAGCACTCTGAAGGCAAGAGTTGTATCAGCAATGAATCTTAAAGTAGTAAATATTTAATACGTTCCTACTACGTATCAGGAGCTTCCCAGGTGGCTCCATGGTAAAGAATCCGCCTGCTAATACAGGAAACTCAGGTTCGATTCCTGGGTTGGGAAGATCCCTTCCAGAAGGGAACAGCAACCCACTCCAGTATTCTTGCCTGGAGAATTACATGGACAGAAGAGCTTGGTGGGCTACAGTCTATGGGATCGCAAAGAGTCAGGCATGACTTAGAGACTAAACAACAACAACTATGTATCCAGCATTGTATAAAATGCATAGAAATCTCATTTAATACACACACACACACACACATACTTCCTATGGTAGTTATCCCGTTCTTATTTGACAGAAATGGAAACAGATCAAGAGATGAAGTGACCCATCCGGAACTAATAGGGAAATGATACCTTGTTGTGGGCACTACCTCACACTGGCGTCCCTGTGAAAAATACAATTCCTAGCACTTAGTAGGTGCTCAGCAAATGGTGTTGGAGATGAACACGCCGCATGATTCCAACCTCGTCTCTCCTTGGAGCGTATTCAGGAGAGTGCATGGCCTGTAATATCCAACTCAAATGTTTGTGAAATGAAAAACTTGAATCATGCCTGCCACTGCATGCCTCTCCTTCCGATGGTGCAATGAAAGGGCAGAGCATTCACCGCGGATTCCCGGGAACACAAACCACTAACAAATGTATCTTGTTAGTCTGCTGTCAGGAGCAAGATTCTTATCAGGAATGTTGTATTTCTGAAGACACCAGAATAATTTCCTCCTAATAAATTTCCATCTTGTTCAGAGAAGCTAAGATTCTGCCAGGAGCTCAGAGCCTCCTGGGGGCAGGGCTCCGACAACTTTCACGGGCGGATTAGATGTGCGTGCACGGCTCTGAAAGGCAGGCAGAAACCCAGCCATCAAGGCACGTGGGGCATTGAAAACAACAGCTCAGAAGCACACGCGGCGTTGGTCTGAGTTCCCAGCACCCTTCTGAAAGGACCTGAAATGCGGTGAATGGGCTTTCTTCCCTTCCAGCAGAGGAGGAACTGAGTTTGTCTGCCTGATCTTTCTTGCAAAAAGAAAAGGAAACAGTTTCCTGTATCTTTATTGAGATTTGATTCACTGAAGTTTGAAAGACTGTTGATCCTGCGCTTTTATTTAATTTTCTATTTTTTCCATAAATCCCCATATTTACACTAGCACTTACTCCTGCTGGAGGAAATTCCTTAAGGTCCTAATGGGTTAATTCTTGCAAAGATTGCATGAGAGTTTTAATTGTTAAATGCAGATGCCATTTCTTTAAATAGATAAATTCAGTCTCTCCCTTATCTCCTATGTTTTCAGTCTTCCCCCTCCAATTTTCTAATAAATAGAAGTTGAGTCTTAGATTCCTTTTCCTCTTTTTACTGATTCCAAACTATATTTAAACCCTAAATTTTTTCTCTGTTCCCCAGGGATCACCAAGCAGCCTCCTCTGAACAACACGAAGGCAATGAAGAGAAATGGGGTGGAATTTTTTCTTCTTTCAAAAAAGAAAAAAGAAAATACCATTCCAGCCAGCAAACTAATTCCTTTTGTGATTTAGAGAGACTTGGCACCTTCCCCCTAGAACCCCCCTGGGGAAAAGGATGAATGGCCATCTCAGCATTGCATGAAAATTAGTATCAGGCCACAAATTATTTGACCCTATTAGAGTTTTCTTTTAAGTAAATTAAGGTTATATATCACTATCTTCCAAGAGGTTTGGGTGCTTTGAATCCTCCAAATTAAGAGAATTTTCAAGATTTCCTGAAATCCAATAGAAAATATGATTCAAAGACATGGATGTTACAAACACAGCTTCTTTTTTGTGTCAGCCTCACTTTAAAAAAAATAATAGAAATGAGATGATGAATCTTATAGCCAAAGGATTTTCAGCAAAGAAAAGAGATCATATGGTCAGCAAATTATGCATCGAGAGCCCACCACCAATTCCCTAATCCATCAGGTCACCAGGAAATTTAGGAAAATACTCTAGTGTGTGTGTGTGTGTGTGTGTGTGTGTGTGTGCACGCGCGCGCGCACACATATGCTCAATTCAAGCAATCCGAAGGCAGTTAATATTTCCTCCAGCCAGACGCGTTCGCATTAATGTTCTATTTCTTCAGTAATCAGGTTTAAGCCCAATTTATTGTGTTTTCTACATCTCCCAAGTAGCAAGTTGATATTAAACTCCAGTATTCACGCACTATTGAGGAATCTATACTTTACTGCCCAGCATGGAGACTACACCTTTTACAATTTCCTCTTAATTTCAGAAAAAAATTTTACTAGTTTAGGTGGAAAACCTCCTTTATGGATAGTCCCCCACCCTCTGCAATGATTCCTTTCCGGGATCATCTTCACTCCATTCCCCAGCGTTCCAGGCCCCGCCCCCTCCCCATTTTTCTGTTGAAAGTTTCCTCAAGAACTGTCGCCTTCTGCTTACAGTTCCAGCTTCACTTACAAAAGGAGGTTTGTCCCTACAGCTGCTCTCGTTCCCCCTCCTCCCCCACACCAATAGTAAATATGATCAATAGTATTTATTGATTATTTTAAAGGAAGAGAGAGGGGAGAGAAGAATCAAGTGGTTTTTTTCCCGCCTTTACTCCTCTCCACCCACATCACCGTTCCAAAAGCCCATCCATCGCAGGCTACTGGCCTAAGTCCACCCTGGATGACATCAGGGGAAGAGCCCTGTACTGGGACTAAAGAGAATTAAGTCCAGCATCCTGATCTGTCACCAACAGGCAGAACTAAACTTACTGGGACTTCACTAGCAACTGTACACAAGGCTTAGACCTCAGGGCATCAGTTCTTTTCATTCCTAGGATGCTTCATGGGGTGGATACGGGCACTAACTCCATATCTGACCAGGAAACAGAGTCTCAGATTTTCTCATGGGAGTCTCTGAGACTTGAATCCAGGCATCAGGACCCAGTGCTGCTGTCTGCAAATGGACCTCACCAGCCCCAGTGTCTGTCTGTGAAATGAGAATGTTGACCATTCAACCTCATTTCCACATTTCCTGGCAGTTCTAAGAGTTTGTAAAATGCTCTGTCTCTCTAGCTTTAAGTCACTTTTTAGAAGGCTTCCCTGGTGGCTCAGATGGTAAAGAATCCAATTGCAATGCAAGAGACCTAGGTCTGATCCCTGGGTTGGGAAGATCCCCTAGGGGAGGAAATGGCCACCCACGCCATGAACAGAGGATCCTGGAGGGCTACAGTCCATTTGGCTGCAAAGAGTCAGACACGACTGAACAACTAACACACAAGTTTGTGAAATTCTCTCTTTAGTTTTAAGTCAAATTTTAAAGAGGAAGCCGAAGATCTAGTCATGCTTTGTGAGAAACAGCTCCACGCTCAGGGTCTACAGTGAAGTTCCCAGAGGTTTTATGTATATATTCTCAAGCCTAAGACTTTAACACAAATCCCAAGCAAAATGTAGGATTAAGAAAAGTGCCCAATGCCAGCTGACAATATGCACGGTGAGATTACAGATGTTTTCATTCTTAATTTCTGTCTGCTGAAAAAACACATACCACATTTGTAAAATCTTACTTTTTCTAAATATCTTCCATCAGAGAACTGTATATAAATAGCATTTGCTCATTTTTCTAAAATATCATTGTTTCAACACTTAGAAAAATAAAGCTCCAGAAAGATATATAGCATGTTGTAGACATTTTCTCTGGGCAGTCAGGAGCTTGAAAGTCTTTTATTTCTTTATTTATTTTCGGTTGTTGTACCTAATTTTTCCATGAATTTGTATGAATTTCATAAAAAGAATAAAGAACAACAAAATAAATAAATTTTTTAAAAAACCACAAAGAAGAAATCTGCTCCTTTTCCCCATGTCTTAAATTCTTACAATTTCAAATTGAGGAAGAAAACAGGATGTGGAGCAGTGGGTGGGAGAGAAATTTCCCTGAGATTTAAACCAAAATGCACAGATTCCTAAGGTGTTTAATTGAGCAATGTTGTGATGGGGAGAGAAAGTCTTGGAAATTTTCCCCAGGATTTTTCTCCAAGACAGCTGATGGCCTGAAAATGAGATTATAGAGTCTTTTTTCTTTTAATTACACACTGCAGCTTCACAATCCCTTCTTCAGAACTCTGAAATCCCAAGTACTCTGAAAATTTGAAAGACTTCTTTAAAACTCATATGGCTACATATATAAGCACTACTGAGGGTCTTCATCCCACTTAGGGTGGCTATTAGTATGTTTTCTTGCAGAAATAGTCAGGTTAGGACACTAAGTCCTCATAACTTCTGCTGTTATCATTTGCTTGTTGTTTAGTTGCTAAGCCATGTCTGACTCTTTTGAGACTCCATGGACTGTAGCCCGCCAGGCTCCTCTGTGCATGGGATTCTCCAGGCAAGAATACTGGAGTGGGAAGTCATTCCCATCTCCAGGGGATCTTCCTGAACCTGGCCTCCTGCATTGCAGGTGGATTCTTCACTGTCTGAGCCGCCAGGGTTCAATGCTCTTTAAACCTTACAAGAGACAGTAGCTCCATCAGGTACCTTCCATTCTCTCTCTTGACTTTTCTGCTAAGGATATTCCTTGTGACACACATGATATGGACTTGTTGAAGAAAAACGATGCACAATCTTGGGAGGATGGGACCTAGGGGGAGAACTTAGCAAAATTTTAAGACCAGTGGAAAATGATTGTCAGATGAATAAACCACTTGTTTTCTATCTTTGCTCAGAAAACAGCCCTGCCTTTCAAATCAGAACTGTCTTCCTATGTTCTTACTTTAAATATGCTTTTCTTTGATTGGTGATATTTTTCAAGGTGTTGATACACATAGAGGATGACAGAGTTGAGTGTATTTTTATAGATGGGTGCTCTAACCTTCATAAACATTCCAGGTGATTACATTCACTAGGATGCCAGATCACAGATCAAAAAGCAAAATCACCTTAAGCCTCCTAACTTGGGTAAATGACTCTCTTTTATCAAATATTTATTTTTCTAACCTTGCAACACAAATAATGTAGTAGAAGAAAGATGTTTCTGAGGTGGTACCAATATAGAACAGGCTGTTCAAGGAGAAATAAGGCATACATCTTGCAGTTGACATCTTTAACGAAACTGAGCAAATTCCTGGGCATTTTGTCCTATCAGATCACCCATCAAAGTAATATTCAGTCACACATCAAGCCAGGACTGGCCTCCTGCTTACCTCAATGAGCCTTCTGTAAGTCAAGGTAACAGTAAGTAAAGATCCAGTTCAAATTATTAAAAATCAGCCAAGGGGATTATTATGAGCTGAATGTTAATGCCTCCTCAAAATTCTTATATTGAAATTCTAACCCCCATAGTAATATCATTTGAAGGCAGGGCCTCTGAGGGTAATTTAAGTTTAGATGTGGTTATAAGGGTGGGGCTCCCATAATGGGATTAGTGCCCCTATAGGAAAAGAAGGGAAGAAAGACAGAATCTTCTTTTTTCATCATATGAAAGCAAAAAGGCAGCCCTTAGCAAGAGAGCTCTTACTAGGAACCAGATCAATCAGTCCTTTAATCTTGGATTTCTTGGACCCAAGAATTAGGAGAAAGTCTATTTTGTAAGCCAACCAGTTTGTGGACTTCTGTTGGAGAAGCTCAAGTTGACTTAGACAGGGTTTGTACCTTCAGAAAAACATTCACATGCTGACCTTTCCCAGAGCAAAATTTGGTGATATGACTTCTTGAGAGCTAATTGCCTTGTTTTTTCCTTTGATGCCAAACTTTGCAAAAGCAAAAAAATAAACAAAACAAAACAACAACAACAAAAAACCTAGAAAACAAGCAAGCAACTGAATATTACCTCTTAGCTCCACTAATAGGTCTCCAGATTGGTTAGTTTTCTTTTGACTCAGAACATGTGAGCCCCAGGGCTTGATTTAAATACAAGGAAGGAACTGTGAAGAGGAAAGAATTGAAGGCACAGGAGAAGGCAGCTGAGGCATCCTAGGAGAAGGAATTTCTAAGAAGAGAAGGTAATGGGTTTCCCTGGTGGTCCAGTGGTTAAGATTCCGTCTTCCAATGCAGGGGACATGGGCTCCATCCCTGGTCACGGAACTAAGATTCCACGTACCCCGGGGCAACCAAGCCCCCAGGCCACAACTATGGAGCCCAGCCACAGCAACAAAGAACCATGTGCCAGAAAGAAAGATTCCCTGTGACACTGCCACAAACAAATGAGCATTAAAAAAGTAATAAAAGCCATCTTCTCTAAAAAAAGAAGAGAAGGTAAGAGCAGGGCCACTGATACCAAGAGCATCAGGAGTATCTGGGATAAATCCGGCTCTGAGACCTGAAGACTGTGTGTCCTTGAGCTGGTTATTCACACACTCTGAGCAGCTTTCCCATCTTTGGAATGAAAGTATTCATTGCCCGTCAATACAAGGGTTAAATAGGATCATATGTGTAACATAACAAGCAAAGTGCCAGGCACATAAGTGAGAACTCAATAATTTGCAGTTTTATTATTTCCCCTAATACCCCTTCCCCCATACCTCCTGCCTTGCACTTTTAAGATTAAAGAAATGACAAATCATAGTCTCAGGCTTCCATTTGTGGGTGAGCAGAGCTAATCTCTCCACGATTCTCGCAGAAAGCCTCACAATTAAAAACTAAAATAAAACGTTCACACTCCAGATTTTATTTTAACCAGCCCACAAAATTTTTTATCCATCTTTGCTTTTCAGAAACCCTGCAGCTGATGGCAGGGAAGTCAGCAGAGCCGCCTTTAGATGTCTCAGGTTCTTGAATTTTCTGCTGCTCATTAGAATTCCATCTCACCCATCGCCTGATCCCACAGGCCCCTGACAGCAAAGCCTGCCGAGCCGAGCCCGCTCTGGTTTTATTCACTTGTTCATCAAACATTTATTGAGCATCTTCTACATGCCAGGCTCCACGTTAGGCTCCAGACCAGCCGTGGATAAGACAACATTTGTATTCTCACAGCGGGCAGGGGAGTCAGACATATAAAAAACACAATGAAGAAGATGCAGTGATTGTTTATCAGGAAGCAGAGAGGAGAGGGCTATAGATGATGCTCTTCAAAGGATGGGGGAGGGTCAATAGGAAAGGGGCTTTAGGACAGAACATACTATGTGACTCATCAGAGGAGCAAGACTTGCCAGAAACCTCTCCCCTCAGTCAAGGAGAGTTCCAAGAAAATGCCCCCTGCTTTTTCTTTCTCTTTTATTCTCGTCAAGTATCACTCCCCCTACCTTCTTACATTCACTGCCATATCTTTAGCATCTTAGAACAATGTCTGGTACATGCAGATGCTTGTCACGGTCTGAACTGTGTCTCTCCCTGCCCCGTCCCCAAATCACATGTTGAAATCTTGTATGCTGTGCGCTCAATTGCTAAGTCGTGTCTGGCTCTTTTGTGACCCCAGGGACGGTAGCCCGCCAGGCTCCTCTGTCCACGGAATTCCCCAGGCAACAATACTGGAGTGGGTAGCTATTCCCTTCTCCAGGGTATCTTCCCAACCCAGGGATCGAACCCACATGTCTTGTGTCTCCTGCACTGGAGGCAGATTCTTTACCACTAGCACCACGTGGGAAGCCCTGATGAAGTCTTAACCCCCTCAGGATGGCAGAAAGTACTTGGAGAAAGGATTTTCATAAAGGTTATTAAGGACAAATAAGCTCATCAAGAGAGACCCTAAAACAATCTGACTGGTGTCCTTATATGAAGAGGAGATTAGGACACAGGGAGAAGATGACCCCCTACATGCCAAGGAAAGAGGCCTCAGGAAGAAGCAACCCTTCCCACACACCTTGATCATGGACTTATAGCCTCCAGAGTTGTGAGGAAATAAACTTCCATTGGTCTGTGGTATTTTGCTATAGTAGCCCTAGCGATCTCATAAAATGTTCAAACCGTGCTTGTTGAGTAGATCAATGAGTAATGTTCGTGTTATTGTAACTGAGTTAGTTGGACCATAAAGAAGACTGGGCGCTGAAGAATTGATGCTTTTGCACTGTGGTGTTGGAGAAGACCCTTGAGAGTCCCTTGGACCGCAAGGACATCCAAACAGTCTATGCTAAAGGAGATCAACCTTGAATGTTCACTGGAAGGACTGATGCTGAAGCTGAAGCTCCAATACTGTGGCCAGCTGAAGCAAAGAGCTGACTCACTGGAAAAGACCCTGATGCCAGGAAAGATTGAGGCGGGAGGAGGAGGAGACAACAGAGGATGAGATGGTTGGATGACATCACTGAATCAGTGGACATGAGTTTGAGCAAACTCCAGGAGATATGAAGGACAGGGAATCCTGGTGTGTCGCAGTCCGTGGGGTTGCGGAGAGTCAAACATGACTGAGTGACTAAACAACAGCAAAGATACGTAAACTTGAGTCCTCATTTAAGTCAAAAGTACAGGGTGAGCTACATGAAAAAGCTCTCGGGATAATGTGAATCTTTGCTTCACCTGGACAGTTCCAGAACCCTGCAGAAAAACGGTGCTGGCCCTAGAGAGTCAGGGTGCATGTCCAAGGAATGAGTTCAGGGAGCGCACACGCCCGCATCTTCCCAGCCAGGGAGGATCAGCCGCTTCCTTGGAAACCTGAGTCACCACATCTGAGAACTGGGCATGATTGTATGACCTCTGGCTTTCCTGCGCGGTGCTGGGCAGGGAAGAAATGAAACAACAGGTAACTCACCTCCTGCACAGACCCTGAGCCAGGGGCCGCTCTAAGTCTTGCAGCAGTCCTGGGAGGCAGACCCTCAAACTACAGAGGAAAGTGGAGTCCCTGAGAGGTCAAATGGCTTGCTCCAGGTCACGCAGTAGGATACAGGAGGCCTGGGATTTGAACGCAGGCCAGTGGGTTCATAAGTGCAGCCTGCAGGATATCCCGGCAGCTCACTGTCCTAGCTGTCCCTCACTGTCCTAGCTGTCCCTCACTGTCCTAGCTGTCCCTCCCTGCCGCTCTCCCTCCACTGCAAGGTGGCCAAAAAGTGCCAAACGGAAGACACAACGGATACCAGAGAGTGGAGCCTAAGGGCAGCTTTTCTGAGTGAATAACAAACATATGAAAAGGCTAGCAAACAGCAACTGGGCATCGCACAGGCAAGAGGAGAGGAGCTCTCTCTGCTGGGAGGTGACAACAGAGTGCGGTCTTCACATACAAGCCAAGGGGAGCGGCAAGGAGCTCTGACTTGCCCAGGAAACGGAGCCCGCTGTTCACAAGCTCCTCAGGAGAGTGAGCTGTGACCATCACTGCTGTTAAGAGTGAAAAATGTTCCCCAGCTCCCTTAACTTGGCCCTGAACTCCCGCCGTGTTCACTTTGCCTATTTGCCACTTCCTGTACTCTCCTTCTGTTTAGGAAGGCAGACTGCTCTCTCTCCCTCCCTCTCTCTTTCTCTTTCCTGCTAATGCAGGCTCTCAGGATTTCATCCCCAAGAAGTTAATCAAAGGCATTTTCCCCAATAAATCAAGTCTCCCTTAAGATGAATTCCAACGCCAGCTGTTCTAATCCCGCATGTGTCCACCTGCTCCGCAAGCACTTTTACAACAGCTATTGTCTGCACGTGAGCGTTATCTGCTTTGTTACATGAGCCTTGGCTTCAGCTCTAACTCTCAGAAGAAAGATCAAATGGGTTCGTCTTGAGAATCTGATCTGAATTGCTCCTTCCTTTTCTGGAAATGCAGACAGGCTTGGGCTGTGGCTGCATCTGGAAGGCCAGCCGGCGCTTCTCATAGAAGCCAGGGTGCCGTCTGCCAGGCACAGTGACCAGCAGGACAGTGTGAGGGGCAATGCCCAGGGATGAGATGGCAAAACAAGAGCTGAGCCACGCCCTCTGCCCGCTACCCTGGAAAGATGTCAACTGGAGGTCTACCTCTAATAGGGGCTTCCAAGGGAGCGTGCATGCGTGCTAAGTTGCTTCAGTCATGTCTGACTCTTTGCGACCCCATGGACTGTGGTTGCCATGCCCTTTTCCAGGGGCAAGGAAGCCTGCCTTCCCACGGAACAATAGACAGTGATGGTGAAGGACAGCATCTTCAGTGGAGGTCTTTAACAGAAGGGTTCAGCCAGGACTCTTAAAACCATGCCACCTGTATATATAGATTATAGAATATTACTCAGCCATAAAAAGAATGAAAGAATGTCACTGCAGCAACATGGACGGACCTAGAAATGATCATACTAAAGTGAAGTAAGCCAGACAGAGAAAGATAAATATGTTATGATAACATTTGTATATGAATCTATAAAAAAATGATACAAATGAATTTATTTACAAACCAGAAACAGACCCACAGACATAGAAAGCAACCTTATGGTTATCAAAGGGGAAAGAGGGCGATAAATTAGGAAAATGGGATTTACAAATACACATGACTATATGTAAAAATAAACAACAAGGGTTTACAGTTTAGCATAGGTTACTAAATTCGATATAGTAACTTCCCTTATGGCTTCCCTTGTAGCTCAGTTAGGAAAGAATCTGCCTGCAATGCAGGAGACCTGGGTTCGATTCCTGGGTTGGGAAGATCCCCTGGAGAAGGAAGTAACAAGCCACTCTAGTATTCTTGCCTGAGGAATCTCATGGACCTAGAAGCATGGTGGGTTATAGTCCATGGGGTTGCAAGACTTGGATATAACTTAGCGACTAAACCACTGAGCCACTATATTCAATATCTTGTAATAACCTATAATGGAAAAGAATCTGAAAGAGAATACATATACATGCATATCCGTATATCTGAATTACTTTGCTATATACCTGGAACACTGCAAGTCAACTATATTTCAGTCATTAACTAATAAAAAAATAAAATCACACAATCATGGCCCTTATACTCAACCCAGTTTCTTACAATAAAGACCAATGAAGATCGAAGAAGATGAGGATATACCTATGGCCAAGAAGGAAAACACCTCATCAGAATTGTGATGAGATCAGACTAGGCAGTTCTTTTTCGTGAAAGAACCTTTCATTAAAGACTGTCATTTTAGTCTAGTCTCCCTTCTTTCCTCTGTTCATGGAATCACAGATATATATTGTTTTCCTTCAGAGTTGAAAAGAACCTTAGAAATGTAAACAATTCATATTTTGCAGAAGGAAGTAAGCCCAGAAAGGTAAGTGACTTACCCAAGGTCACTCAGGACCTGGTGTCCTGACTCAGCTTGGGTCTCTCAGATCTGAGAATTTCCAGACTCAGCTTCCTGGAGAAAGTAGCCCCTCCTCCAACGAGGAGGTATAAATCCCTCCCTCCAGATGGCAAGAGATCCTGTTTCCCTTGATTGGGCTTCCCTGGTGGCTCAGATGGTAACGAATTGCCTGCAATCTGTGGGTCGGGAAGATGGTCTGGAGAAGGAAATGGCTACCCACTCTAACTTCAGAGTAAATGCTCATCTTTGTTTACTAGAGGGACTGGGGTTCAGAGAATTCTAGAGACCTGCAGCAGGGCTCCGGGAGGGTGCATGAAGGGGCCAGATGTCAACTGCAAGGAGACTCACTCCAAACTAACCCCAGGCTGAATATCATCCCCCACCCTCTCCTGCCCGGATTTCCCTGTCACCTTTTGCGTCCTTTCTTGGAGCTGCTTTAGGTCTTTCAATATTGGCACTTGCAAGACCCTGAACAGGAGCACCTCCTTACATTTTCTTGTCCTGGGCACCTCACCAGCCTCCCCCAAGTCCCAGCACTGTTGTCACGGCTTCTTGCCATTGCACCCTTTATCCATTCTACAGGCAAAAAGGTCTTTGCAGAATTTAGTTCTGTACCCTGCTTATACATCACTTCTCCACATTCCTTCATTCAGTGTATGAGTTCATTGAGGAGCCCCTGGAGAGGACAGGAGGTCTCCGCTGCAGTGGCCCATCTTCACCCCCTTGCAGCTCCAGGGACACCCCTGGTTCCCAGGAAGCTTGGTCGCAGCTCATCCCTCATTCTCTGTTCCTCACGCTTCTGTAAACCTCTCTAGATGGCCTTTCCTTCTGACATGCCTGGCAAAAGCTTGCAGCATCCCTCCTCCCCCCAGGTTTCAATTTTCTTCTGAGTGTCTGGTAGATAGGGGTTCCCTAACAAGAACAACAAGAAAAGACCTCATCCTAAGAGATAAATGGGGAAAGTGGGGGTGGGTGCCATCCTTTATCTCACCAAGTACCAAATGCCTGTCTCCCACAATCTGCTCTTGACCTCTGTCTGCAATTTCATTCAGCTTTTCAGTCATTATCTTAATAGGCATCTACCTGTCATTTACCAAAATGCAGTTAAGTGGGGTGATCATTTTTCTGAAGATAAAAATGACATCTCTCTCTTCTCTTTTTCTCTGTCTTAAAGGTGATGCTTGTCCATTATTTTAACTCAAGCTCTTTGGGGCTCTCTAGGATGGTTCTATGTTCTGGCTTTGTCTGTAAAACTTGGGGAGGCAGAGAGCTAAACCATCAGCTAGAGAATCTGATCACTGCAGACCTTGACTCCTGGTAGTTCAGTACAAATGAAAACAACAAGTTTCTTTTAGCCTTAATTGTCTGTGTAATTATCTTACCTCAGAGAGACAGAGGCTCAGAATCTCAAGAAAGGTGGATTTCTTTTCTTCAATCAACAACATTTATTATATTCCAACTGTATGAAGCAACTTGACATTAAGTTTTGAAGGGTAACCAGGAGGAGCATTATAGATGCTGCTAATGAACCTCTAAACAACCTAACTACAGAATCAAGTTCATTGGAATGCTTGATAAGTGCCAGGCAGTACGCCAGCTGCAAGGATTCAATATGGGGAATTAAGGAGGTAGTAAGCAAGAATAAAAGCAAGCCAAAAACGTGTGTGTATGGTGGAGTAGTATCATACTGACATAAAGATGGCAGGAGTTTGTGGGAGCAACAGTCAAAATGCAGAAGCTGTCAGCCAGTACTTACTGGAAATTTCCTCTATGCCAAGTCTTACCTCTTAGACTTTCACCCACCAATCATCACAGCTCAAATGCCACTTCTTCCATGAAGGATTCCGAGCCCTTAGACAAAAGGAATCACCTGCTACTTGGTGTTCCCAGGAAAAACAGCTATTTGGCATTAACATCATCCTGTCCTGCGTGGAAATGAATTATTTGCAAGTCTGCATCAGCCCCTAGCTCTTTCTTAAGGCTTAGAAAGCTTGCTTTACTCATGTCTTTATCACGGAGAACATTCATCCCCATGACTTGCACAGAATAGTTTTCAGCTCAGTTCAGTCACTCAATCTTGTCCAACTTTTCGCAACCCCATGGACTGCAGCATGCCAAGCCTCCCTGTCCATCAACAACTTCAAGAGCTTACTCAAACTCACGTCCATTGAGTCAGTGATGTCATCCAACCCTCTCATCCTCTGTCATCCCCATCTCCTCCTGCCTTCGATCTTTCCCAGAATCGGGGTCTTTTCAAATGAGTCAGCTCTTCGCATTAGGTGACCAAATTATTGGAGTTTCAGCTTCAACACCAGTCCTTCCAAAGAACACTCAGGACAGGATTGACTGATTAGATCCCCTTGAGGTCCAAAGGACTCTTGAGTATTCTCCAATGCCACAGTTCAAAAGCATCAATTCTTCACCACTCAGCCTTTTTTATAGTCCAACTCTCACATCCATACATGGCAACAGGAAAAACCATAGCTTTGACTAGATGGACCTTTGTTGGCAAAGCAATGTCTCTGCTTTTCAATATGCTGTCTAGGTTGGTCATAACTTTTCTTCCAGGGAGCACGCATCTTTTAATTTCACGGTTTCAGTCACCATCTGCAGTGATTTTGGAGCCCAAAAAACTAAAGTCTCTCACTGTTTCCATTGTTTCCCCATCTATCTGCCATGAAGTGATGGGACCAGATGTCATGATCTTAGTTTTCTGAATGTTGAGTTCTAAGTCAACTTTTTCACTCTCCTCTTTCACTTTCATCAAGAGGTTCTTTAGTTCTTCTCTGCTTTCTGCCATAAGGGTGGTGTCATCTGCATATTGGACATTATTGGTATTTCTTCCTGCAATCTTGATTCTAGCTTGTGCTTCATCCAGCCCTTCATTTCACATGAGGTACTCTGCATATAAGTTAAATAAGCAAGGTAACAATATACAGCCTTGACATACTCCTTTCCCGATTTGGAACCAGTGTTCCATGTCCAATTCTAACTGTTGCTTCTTGACCTGCATGCAGATTTCTCATGAGGCAGGTCACGTGGTCTGGTATTCCCATCTCTTGAAGAATTTTCCACAATGTGTTGTGATCCACACAGTCAAAGGCTTTGGCATAGTCAATAAAGCAGAAGTACATGCTTTTCTGGAACTTCCTTGTTTTTTTGATGATCCAGTGGATGTTGGCAATTTGACCTCTGATTCCTCTACCTTTTCTAAATCCAGCTTGAACATCTGGAAGTTCACAGTTCATGTACCGTTGAAGCCTGGCTTGGAGAATTTTGAGCATTACTTTCACTAGTGTGCAAGATGAATGCAGTTATATGGCAGTTCGAACATTTTTTGGCATTGCCTTTCTTTGGGATTGGAATGAAAACCGACCTTTTCGAGTGCCATGGCCGCTGTTGAGTTTTCCAAATTTGCTGGCATATTGAGTGCAGCACTTTCACAGCACCATATTTTAGGATTTGAAATAGCTCAACTGGAATTCCGTCACCTCCACTAGCTTTGTTTTAGTGATGCTCCCTAAGGCCCACTTGACTTTGCATTCCTGGATGTCTGGCCCTAGGTGATTGATCACACCATCATGGTTATTTGGGTCATTGAAGATCTTTTTGTATAGTTCTTCTGTGTATTCTTGCCTCCTCTTATTAATATCTTTTGCTTCTGTTAGGTCCATACCATTTTTGCATGAAATATTCCCTTGGTATCTCTCATTTTCTTGATGAGATCTCTAGTCTTTCCCATTCTATTGTTTTCCTGTATTTATTTGCATTAATCACTGACGAAGACTCTCTTATTTCTGGACATGCACTCATCTTCTCCTGTGAGAACTCCAAAATTACAGCTCGCTGTTGAACAGCCATCAACAGGACAATGTTGAATCACACCCAAAAAAGATATCCCAGGTCCAAGGGCAAAGGAGAAACCTCAGCAAGATGGTGGGAGGGGTAAAATCACATTTAGAATCAAGCCCCATACCCACCAGAGATGCTCAGAGGGCTCAAACAAACTGTGTGTGCACCAGGACCCAGAGACTGAGCCAGAACTGTGTTTCACTGTCTCCTGTGGAGATACGGGTCAGCAGTGAACTGCCACAGGGGCAGGGGCTCTGGGTGCAGCAGACCTCGGTATGGCATAAGCCCACTTGGAGGAGGTCACCATTAACCCCACCATAGAGCTGCCAGAACTTCCACAGGACTGGGGAAACAGACTCTTGGAGGGCACAAACAAAATCTTGTGCACACCAGGACCCAGCAGAAAGGAGCAGTGACCCCACAAGAGACTGACCCAGACTTGCCCATGAGTGTCCAGGAGTCTCTGGTGGAGGTGTGGGTTGGAGGTGGCCTGTTGCAGGGTAGGGGCACTGAGTGTGGCAGTGCTTGCTTGCATGGGACCTTTCAAAGGAGGTTACCATTATCTTCATTACCTCCACAAGTTTGGCCTCAGGTCAAACAACAGGGAGGGAACACAGCCCCTCCCATCAATAGAAAATTGGATTAAAGATTTACTGAGCATGGCCCCACCTATCAGAACAAGACTCAGTTTCCCCCTCAAGTCAGTCTCTCTCATCAGGATGCTTCCATAAACCTCTTATCCTTATCCATCAGAGGGTAGGCAGAATGAAAACTGCAAGCCCAAACAATTAACCAAACTGATCACATGGACCACAGCCTTGTCTAACTCAATGAAACTATGATCCATGCTGTGTGGCATGGAGGTCATGGTGGAGAGTTCTGACAAAACATGGTCCACTAGAGAAGGGAATGGCAAACCACTTCAGTTTTTTGCCTTGAGAACCTCATGAACAGTATGAAAAGGCAAAAATATAGGACACTGAAAGATGAACTCCCCAGGTTGGTAGGTGCCCAATATGCTACTGGAGATCAGTGAAGAAATAACTCCAGAAAGAATGAAGAGATGGAGCCAAAGCAAAAAGAAAAAAAACACCCAGTTGTGGATGTGACTGGTGATGGAAGTAAAGTCCATTGCTGTAAAGAGCAATATTGCATAGGAACCCGGAATGTTAGGTCCATGAATCAAGGCAAATTGGAAGTGGTCAGACAGGAGATGGCAAGAGTGAACATTGACATTTTAGGAATCAGTGAACTAAAATGGACTGGAATGGGTGAATTTAACTCAGATGACCATTATATCGACTGCTGTGGGCAAGAATCCCTTAGAAGAAATGGAATAGCCCTCATAATCAGCAAAAGAGCCTGAAATGCAGTAGTTGGATGCAATCTCAAAAATGACAGAATGATCTCTGTTCGTCTCCAAGGCAAACAGTTCAATATCACAGTAATCCAAGTCTATACTCCAACCAGTAATGCTGAAGAAGCTGAAGTTGAATGGTTCTATGAAGACGTACAAGACCTTTTAGAACTAACACACAAAAAAGATGTCCTTTTCATTATAGGGGATTGGAATGCAAAAATAGGAAGTCAAGAGATACCTGGAGTAACAGGCAAATTTGGCCTTGAAGTCCAAAATGAAGCAGGGCAAAGGCTAATAGAGTTTTTCCAAGAGAATGCACTGGTCCTAGCAAACACCCTCTTCCAACAACACAAGAGAAGATTCTACATGTGGACATCACCAGATGGTCAACACCAAAATCAGATTGTTTATATTCTTTGCAGCCAAAAATGGAGAAGCTCTATACAGTCAGCAAAAACAATACTGGGAGCTGACTGTGGCTCAGATCATGAACTCCCTATTGCCAAATTCAGACTTAAATTGAAGAAAGTAGGGGAAACTACCACATCATTCAGTTCAGTTCAGTTTAGTCACTCAGTCATGTCCGACTCTCTGCAACCCCAGCACCATCAGGTATGACCTAAATCAAATCTCTTATGATTATACAGTGGAAGTGACAAACAGATTCAAGGGATTAGACAGAGTGCCTGAAGAACTATGAATGGAGGTTCATGACATCGTACAGGATGCAATGATCAAGACCATCCCCAAGAAAAAGAAATGCAAAAAGGCAAAATGGTCGTTGGAGAAGGTCTTACAAATAGCTGAGAAAAAAAGAGAAGCTAAAGGCAAAGGAGAAAAAGATATACCCATTTGAATGCAGAGTTCCAGAGAATAGTAAGAAGTGATAAGACAGCCTTCCTCAGTGATCAATGCAAAGAAATACAGAATAGTTTTAACAGCTTTTAATAGTTTTCAAGTTACTCTTGGGGCTTATGGCTTAAACCTTCTATTTCCTCAAGGAGATTTGGAACATCTCTGCTCTGCTTTTTTTAGCAGTTACTTTCATATTCGAGCCCTAAGGGCCATTTTATTTCCCCTCTTTCCAAATTTGTGAGGTATCACATCACAGATCACAGATATGATAAAAATAAGAAATAAAAAATATTTGTTGACTGTAAAAATGTGTTATCGGGGCTGAAGCCTCAACATGGTGCTTGGAAGGTGTTGAGTTGGAATGGAAGGACATTCTCGTAGAGAATGGTGAATTATAAGAAAATAAACATGAATTTGAAAACTTTGCCATCTCTGGGTTTTTCCCTGAATCAATTATGACATCTCTGGGTCTTTGGTCCATAATGGCCATTTGGGAGTGGGGGTGGGGTGGGGACTGAGATGCCTTTGGTCAGCTTTTCCAGCTGCCTATTTTCTACCCTTCTTTTAATGTTTTAATCTCTAACATGAAATGGTGGAAGGACACTGAGAGAAAAAACATGATAATAAGGAAACAAAGAAGGAAAGATGAAAGGGAGAGAGGAAGGCAAGAAGAAAGAAGGACCGTACATTTGCTATCTAAATCCTGCGTTCAAATCCTGGCTTTGCCACTGACCACCTACGATACTGAGACAAAATGTTTTTCTTGCTGTTCCAAACCTTATGTTTCTCCTTCAGGAGAACATGACTACTTCCCAAGATGGTAACTTACAGGACTGACCAAGAGAATATGTATACAAAAAGTCTAGAACAGAGATTACATAAAATGTCAATCAAATCACTCTGGAAACCTACCTGAAATGAACCAGCAGAGTGGTTTTCCCAGGCACAGGTGGTCTTCTGCCCACGCACACACATGACACCATCACAACACTGACCATGTCCTACTCTTCCTTTTCCAGGTCCTTGTCTCTTATTAGGCTGGAAATTCCTCCACGACAGTCACCAACCCATATTCATTCATGAACCCCTAGACCTGAGATGGCCTCTTACACAAAGGTGGTCTTTCCAAATATTTGCAAAATGAATGAATGAACGTCATCAAAAATCTCCAGACGTAACTAACCCAGAAAATAAAGACGTCATTATCATTCTTATTATAATACCTCTCTCTCACACTGGGAAATCCTTTTACTTTCTGAAGCCCTGGCACATATGGCACCTCGGATTTGCACTCTGCAATCCCCGGATGTTTTTACTACTTACCTCACCTGGACAGGTTTTTGCTGATTATCTATTATGTACAATCACCCAAGAAGAGTCTCATGCATATAGGACCTGTCATATCTGTTTCTTTCTTCCTTCTTTTACAGAAAGGAAGAGGAGAAGAGTGGTGTCCTGACTCCTAACTGATGTCAGAGACTATATTTCCTCCCACAACTTTTGGTTTTTGATTCCTATCTGTCATCAATTATAATTTTATGGCAGAAATTGTTTAGTTTTCTATGTATTTGTGAAGATTTTAAGAGTTATAAACTGGCTTCTCTTATGTGTGCACAGAAAAAAAAAGTAAGAGGATTTATGGGAAGAGAATGAATAGGACAAAAAAAAAGAAAAAAGATCTCTAAAGGAATTCAGAGTTTAAACTGGCTCTAAATGCTTCACGCTGAAAGCCAGAGCAGATTTCAGGGTTTAAAATTAATGTATAATTTTTTCAGAGCCCTTTTCTTTGTTTTAACTTAAAGAATGCGATGTAGCAAGGTCAATGGACTTTCCCATTAATATTATTAATGTTAGTTTAATGAAATGCACAGATTTGTAAGTGCAGTATTTTTTTTTTTTTTTTTAAATTTTGGCTGTTCTGGATCTTTGTGGCAGCACATGGACTTTCTATAGCTGTGGTGTGCCAGGAGATTTTCTTGCAAACGAGCATGGACTCTAGAGCCTGCGGACTCAATTGTTGTGGCAGGCGGGCTTTCTAGCTGCAGCATGTTACTTCCTTGATCAGGGATCAAACCTGCATCCCCTGCATTGGAAGGCTAATTCTCAACCACTGGACCACCAGGAAAGGCCCTTAAAAAATGCAGTTTTATGAGTTTTACAAATGTCTGCATATACCCTTAATAACTCCATTGCAATCAACATATAGAACATCTTCATGTCCTCAGAATTTTCCTTTCTGACCTTTTTTGGATCCTCTCTTACATCCTGTTTCCCAAATCAAGGGATCGAAATAGTTTGACTCCATGGATTATTTCTTAGAATCTGATGAAAGCTGTAAATCTTTCTGCACTGAGTCAGGGAAGGGGGAATATATAAATTCATCACAGATTAAGGACCCCAGGGGAGTTTTATTAATTCTTTTATTTGTTCATTCAAAAATCATTATTGAGCTCTAACTAGGTGCTTGGGAGCTGGGTTGGGCAGACAGTGGGAAAGAAAGATAGCATCATTCTTGTCTCCTGGATTCACAGCAAGGAGAAAGGTAAGAAATAAGAAAGCAAACCAATAAAGAAAGAATTTCATACTGTGATAAATGCAGTGAGGGCAATTGTCAACCCAGGTGTAGTCATAAACGACAGCATGATGAGGCCCTGTTATAGATTCAGGGAAGGCCTCTCTGAGGAGGGAACTGTTTGGTGGAGACCTAGACGTGAAAGGAAGCTGGCCGTGCAAAGAGGTCCAACTGTTTGATTGCTGCCGTATCTGAATTATCTGTTTCTTCCCCTTTATCCACTCAAGGCTAGAAGCTGCATGCTTAGTCGTGTCAGACTTTGCAGCCCCATGGACTGTAGCCCTGCAGGCGCTTCTGTGCACAGAGTTTTCCGGGCAAGAATGCTGGAGTGAGTTGCCACTTCTTTCTTCAGGGAATCTCCCAACCCAGGGGTGGAACTCAGCGTCTCCTGCATCTCCTGCGTTGGCAGGCAGACTCTTCAGCACAAGCACCACCTAGAAAGCCTACCCACACAGATTCTACCCTAAAATACAGAGTGGTAATTTCACTCGCTTACAAAGCAGTCCCAGTGTTAAAAGAACGTTTATATTTTCATACGACTTTGCTTTCAATTACTATGAAAGTAGTTTTCTGTCAGTGCTTTCCTCTAGGAGTTTTACAGTATCTGGTCTTATATTTACATCTTTATTCCATTTTGAATTTATTTTTGTATATGATGTTAGAGAATGTTCAATTTCATTTTTTTAAAAATGTGTAGCTGTCCAGCACCATTTATTGAAAAGACTGTCTTTTCTCCATTGTATATTTTTGCTTCTTTGTTATAGATTAGTTGACCATAAGTACATGGGTTTACTTTATGAAAATTGAATTTTTAATTTAAAAACTACCAAAAAAGGAATCTCCAAGCCCAGATGGTTTTATTGTAAAACTCTTCCAAATGTTTAAAGAAGGATAAACAACAATTGTACACAATTTCTTTCAGAAATTGTGGAAGAAATAACTCTCAGTTTATTTTATAAAGCTAGTATTAACAAAACCAGAGACAGTACAAAGCAGAAAACTGCTAATCAGTATTCCTCATGCACACAGGCATAAAAATTCTTAACAAAATATTAGCAAAGAGAATTAAGCAATATATAAAAATAATTATACAACATGACTAAATTGGGGTTTACTCCAGTGATACAAGGTTGATTCAATACTTTCAAATCAATCAATGTAATCTACCACACTAACAAGTCAAAGAAGGAAAAAAAAAATCACATGATCCTATCTGTTGATGCAGGAAAAATATTCAACGAATTTCAACATCTTTTCATGATAATACACTTAGAAAGTTAGGATAGAGAGGAACTTCCTCAATTGATAAAGAACATCTTAGGTGGGGGAAAAACAAAACAAAACTATTATCATTATACTTAAAGGTGAAAAGCTGAGTGATTTTTCCTTAAAATCAGGAAGACAAAGATTTTATTCTCACTACTCTTTTCAACAAAATGGTAGAAGTTACTCAGTGTCACAGAAAAATAAAATAAAGGGCACATGGTTTATCTGGAAAGCAATAGAACTTTGTATTTGAAAATGATATAATTTTCTATATAGAAGAACCCCAGGAATTAATTTTAAAATTTCCTAGAACCAATAAGTGATCAGTCTGATCACAGGATAAAAAATAAGCATATAAAACCAATAATGTAGCTATATAATACCAATGAACATGCGGATGCCAAAATAAAAAATACAATTTCACTTATATTAAATAAAAAATTAAGGAAATATTTAGATATAAATCTAACAAAGCATGGGCAAAATTCACATGATGAAAATTACACTGCTGATGAACAAAATCAAAGCCCTGAATAAATGGGGAGACGTCCTATATTCACAGATTGGAAAACAACGTAGTAAAGATGCCAGTTCTTCTCAAACTCCATATATAGGCTAACAGAATTCTTGTCAAAATTTCAGCAAGATGTTTGTAGATATAGATGCAGATCATTCTAAAATGTATATGGAAAAATAAAGGAACTACAATAGCTGAAATAAGTTTGAAAAATAGAAGGAAACATTAGACTTGATTTCAAGACAACTATAGAGTTACAGTAATCAAGACTGTGTGATAAGGATGGGCATGAAAATGGACAGAAAGATCAATAGAATGGAATAGAAAATCCAGAAATAGACCTACACAATTATAATCAACTGATCTTTTGGCGGGGGGAAATGCCAGGAAAAATAGCCTCTCTAACAGATGATTCTGGGGCAGTTGAAAATGTATAGGCATAAAAATTAACCTCTTCCTAAATTTCAGATCTTATACAGAAAATTAACTCAAAGATGGTTGTGGAATTACATGTAAAACCATAAAACTTATAGAAAAAAAATTAGGAGAAAATATTTGGAATTTAAGGCTAGATGGAAAACTGATTAATTTGGACTTCATCAAACTTAAAAACTTTAGCTGTATGAAAGACCCTGTTTACAGAATGAAAAGGCCAGCCACATTTGAAAGAAAATATTTGCAAGCCATGTATCTGAAGAGGGACTAGCGTTTAGAATATATAAAGAACTCTCAAGCTTGATACACATACACGAAGAAAGCATATAATCCAATTTCAAATAGGCAGGATACAAGAAAGAACCTTCATGAGAAGAGATGTTGTGTTGAGTTGTGTCTGGCGCTTTGTGACCCCATGGACTGTAGCATGCCAGGCTCCCCTGCCCTTCACTATCTGTCTCCCAGAGATTGCTCACACTCATGCCCACTGAGTAGGTGATGCCATCCAATCATCTCATCCTCTGTCGTCCCTTTCTCCTCCTGCCCTCAATCTTTCCCAGCATCAGGTACTTTTACAATGAGTTGATTCATTTTTTTCATTGTTTTTTTTTTTTTTTTTTTTTTGCATCAGGTGGCCAAAGTATTGGAATTTCAGCATCAGTCCTTCCAAAGAATATTCAGGGTTGATTTCCTTTAGGATTGACTGGCTTGGTCAGCTTAGCTTAGCCATGGCCATATTCCTAACACATAGAAACTGTGATATAAAATGTGTTCTTTTAATGCACTAAGTTGTGGTAATTTGTTATACAATAATAGATAAGTGATGCAGGTAGAAACTTGATTGGAATATCCTTCCTTCAGATGACAATTATAAGACCTCGAAAAAATGTTCCTTAAAATCACTATGAAATGAGTTAAATATATTTCAAACACTGATATCTACAAAATATGTTGTTTTTTTTTACTGTGGATGCATTTTATTTTTTAATGATAAATTTATTTATTTTAATTGGAGGCTAATTACTTTACAATATTGTAGTGGTTTTGCCATACATCAAAATGAATTCACCACGGGTATACATGTGTCCCCCATCCTGAACCTCCCTCCCCGTATCATCCTTCCGGGTCATTCCAGTGCACCAGCTCCAAGCATCCTGTATCATGCATCGAACCTGGACTGACGATTCGTTTCATATATGATATTATACATGTTTCAGCGCCATTCTCCCAAATCATCCCACCCTCTCCCTCTCCCACAGAGTCCAAAAGACTGTTCTACGCACCTGTGTCTCTTTTGCTGTCTCCCATACAGGGTTATCATTACCATCTTTCTAAATTCCACATATGTGCGTTAGTATATTGTATTGGTGTTTTTCTTTCTGGCTTACTTCACTCTGTATAATCGGCTCCAGTTTCATCCATCTCATTCTTTTTAATGGCTGAGTAATACTGCATTGTGTATATGTACCACAGCTTTCTTATCCATTCATCTGCTGTTGGACATCTAGGTTGTTTCCATGTCCTGGCTATTATAAACAGTGCTGCGATGAACACTGGGGTACACGTGTCTCTTTCAATTTTAGTTTCCTTGCCCAGCGATGGAACTGCTGGGTTGTATGGCAGTTCTATTTCCAGTTTTTTAAGGAATCTCCACACTGTTCTCCATAGTGACTGTACTAGTTTGCATTCCCACCAACAGTGCAAGAGAGTTCCCTTTTCTCTGTACCCTCTTCAGCATTTATTGTTTGGAGACTTTTTGATAGCAGCCATTCTGACCAGCGTGACATGGTACCTCATTGTGGTTTTGATTTGCATTTCTCTGATAACGAGTGATGTTGAGCATCTTTTCATGTGTTTGTTAGCCATCTGTATGTCTTCTTTGGAGAAATGTCTGTTTAATTCTTTGGCCCACTTTTTGATTGGGTCATTTATTTTTCTGGAATTGAGCTGCAGGAGTTGTTTGTATATTTTTGAGATTAGTTCTTTGTCAGTTGCTTCATTTGCTATTATTTTCTCCCATTCTGAAGGCTGTCTTTTCACCTTGCTTCTAGTTTCCTCTGTTGTGCAGAGGCTTTTCATTTTAATTAGGTCCCATTTGTTTATTTTTGCTTTTATTTCCAATATTCTGGGAGGTGGGTCTTCTAACCACAATAACACCTAATTATAAATTAATATATTAAGACTGTCATACTTGGAAATTAAGCCATATTTTTAAGTGGTCCATGAGTCAAATAATGAATCCAAAATGTTTTTAGTCAAATAAGTTTAAGACTATATCAAAAATTATGTGAGGCAATTTGTGGTAAAAATATATCTGAAATTCCTACATAAGAAAAAAACTCAAATCAACTATCTAGTTTCCAATCTTAAAAAGCTAAAACAAACAAGAAGAGGAAAAACTGAAACCCTAAGAAACTGTAAGAATGGATAGATCATGGTTGATATCAACGAAATAGAAGAAAAACAAGGAGTAGAGAATATTAAAAAATTAAAACATGAGTTTCTTAAGATCAATAAAATTGATAAATCCCTATGGATGCTGATCAATGAAAAGGAAAATATATAGATAACCAATCTACTATGAAAGAGAAGGATCTTCTGAAAATTCTATACATATGAAAAGGAAAATAGGAGAACATTCTGAA
>SJYQ01004880.1:590856-612990 GCA_006410935.1 Redunca redunca | reverse complement strand
CACCAACTCCTGAAGTTCACACAGACTCACGTCCATGGAGTCAGTGATGCCATCCAGCCATCTCATCCTCTGTTGTCCCCTTCTCCTCCTGCCCCCAATCCCTCCCAGCATCAGAGTCTTTTCCAATGAGTCAACTTGTCGCATGAGGTGGCCAAAGTATTGGAGTTTCAGCTTTAGCATCATTCCTTCCAAAGAACATCCAGGGCTGATCTCCTTTAGAATGGACTGGTTGGATCTCCTTGCAGTCCAAGGGGCTCTCAAGAGTCTTCTCCAACACCACAGTTCAAAAGCATCAATTCTTTGGTGCTCAGCTTTCTTCACAGTCCAACTCTCACATCCATACATGACCACAGGGAAAACCATAGCCTTGACTAGACGGACCTTAGTCAGCAAAGTAATGTCTCTGCTTTTCAATATGCTATCTAGGTTGGTCATAACTTTTCTTCCAAGGAGTAAGCATCTTTTAATTTCATGGCTGCAGTCACCATCAGCAGTGATTTTGGAGCCCAAAAAAATAAAGTCTGACACTGTTTCCCCATCTATTTCCCACGAAGTGATGGGACCAGATGCCATGATCTTCGTTTTCTGAATGTTGAGCGTTAAGCCAACTTTTTAAGATGCCCTTTTCATTATAAGACACTGGAATGCAAAAGTAGGAAGTCAAGAAACATGTGGAGTAACAGGTAAATTTGGCCTTGGAATGCGGAATGAAGCAGGGCAAAGGCTAATAAGAGTTTTGCCAAGAAAATGCACTGGTCATAGCAAACACCCTCTTCCAACAACACAAGAGAAGACTCTACACATGGACATCACCAGATGGTCAACACTGAAATCAGATTGATTATATTCTTTGCAGCCAAAGATGGAGAAGCTCTATACAGTCAGCAAAAACAAGACTGGGAGCTGACTATGGCTCAGATCATGAACTCCTTATTGCCACATTCAGACTTAAATTGAAGAAAGTAGGGGAAACCACTAGACCATTCAGGTATGACCTAAATCAAATCCCTTATGATTATATAGTGGAAGTCAGAAATAGATTTAAGGGCCTAGATCTGATAGACAGAGTGCCTGATGAACTATGGACAGAGGTTTGTGACATTGTACAGGAGACAGGGATCAAGACCATCCCCAAAGAAAAGAAATGCAAAAAAGCAAAATGGCTGTCTGAGGAGGCCTTACAAATAGCTGTGAAAGAAGAGAAGTGAAAAGCAAAGGAGAAAAGGAAAGATATAAGCATCTGAATGCAGAGTTGCAAAGAATAGCAAGGAGAGATAAGAAAGCCTTCCTCAGCTATCAATTCCATTACTAGTCATCCTAGTTGACTCATTGGAAAAGACTTTGATGCTGGGAGGGATTGGGGGCAGGAGGAGAAGGGGACGACAGAGGATGAGATGGCTGGATGACATCACTGACTCGATGGACGTGAGTCTGAGTGAACTCTGGGAGTTGGTGATGGACAGGGAGGCCCGGCGTGCTGCGATTCATGGGGTCACAAAGAGTCAGACACAACTGAGCGACTGAACTGAACTGAACTGAGTCATCATAAATACTTCAGATGCTTGGGAATCAATTAAACCAGAGAGACAAGAACTCCTTTCTCAAAACTACAGAAAGTTTCTTTGAGAGTTACTTATTTGTTTTACTAACGGCTGCACTGGGTCTTTGTTGCTGTAGGGGCTTTCTCTAGTTCAGGTGGCTGGCTGTCGGGGGGCTACCCTTCCCTGTGGCACAGGCTTCTCACTGCTGCTGCTACTCTTGTTGCAGAGCACGGGGCTCCACATCCGAGAGCTCAGTAGTTGCAGCTTAAGGGCTGTAGAGCCCTGGCTCAGTAGTTGTGGCCCATGGGGTTAGCTGATGTGCGTTATGCGGGATCTTCCCTGACCGAGGAGCCAACCTGTGTCCCCTTGTACGGGCCAAGGGACTCTTCACCGCTGAGCTACCAGCAAAGCCCACAGAGAGAAATTTTAAATGATCTAAAGAAATGAGAAGATATGTCCTGACTACAGGTAAAAACTGCTTAATATTTTTAAGATATTAACAGTAGTTCCCCAATAATTCAACACAATCCAAATCAAGATTTCAGCAGATTTTTAAAATAAAAATTTGCAAGTTATACATAACATTTGGGTTTCTCTTATGGCTCAGCTTGTAAAGAATCCTCCTGCAATGCGGGATACCTGGGTTTGATCCCTGGGTTGGGAAGATCCCCTGAAGAAGGAAAAGGCTACCCACTCTAGTATTCTGGCCTGGAGAATTCCATGGACTATACAGTCCATGGGGTCCCAAAGACTCGGACACGATTGAGTGACTTTCACTTTTACTTTCTTTTACACATAATATTTATACACAACCGTAAATGACCTAGAATAACCAAATCAGTCCTCAAGAAGAATATAACTAAAGGACTCAAACCATGTTTTCTAAATCTACTATACTGCTATAGTAATCAGGAAAGTATAGGATTTGCAAAAGGATAGATAAATCTTGAGAAACCTATATACAGGTCAGGAAGCAACAGTTAGAACTGGACATGGAACAACAGACTGGTTCCAAATAGGAAAAGGAGTACGTTAAGGCTATATATTGTCACCCCACTTATTTAACTTCTATGCAGAGTACATCATGAGAAACACTGGGCTGGAAGAAGCACAAGCTGGAATCAAGATTGTGGGGAGAAATATCAATAACCTCAGATGTGCAGATGACACCACCCTTATGACAGAAAGTGAAGAGGAACTAAAAAGCCTCTTGATGAAAGTGAAAGAGGAGAGTGAAAAAGCTGGCTTAAAACTCAACATTTGAAAAACAAAGAGCATGGCATCCAGTCTCATCATTTCATGGCAAACATATGGGGAAATGATGGAAACAGTGACAAACTTTATTTTCTTGGGCTCCAAAATCACTGCAGCCGGTGATTGCAGCCATGAAATTAAAAGACACTTACTCCTTGGAAGGAAAGTTATGACCAACCTAGATCACATATTCAAAAGCAGAGACATTACTTTGTCAAGAAAGCTCCATCTAGTCAAGGCTATGGTTTTTCCAGTGGTCATGTATGGGTGTGAGAGTTGGACTGTGAAGAAGGCTGAGCACCAAAGAATTGATGCTTTTGAACTGTGGTGTTGGAGAAGACTCTTGAGAGTCCCTTGGACTGCATGGAGATCCAACCAGTCCATTTTGAAGGAGATCAGCCCTGGGATTTCTTTGGAAAGAATGATGCTAAAGCTGAAACTCCAATACTTTGGCCACCTCATGCGAAAAGTTGACTCATTGGAAATGACTCTGATGGTGGGAGGGATTGGGGGCAGGAGGAGAAGGGGACGACAGAGGATGAGATGGTTGGATGACAACACTGACTCTATGGATGTGAGTCTGAGTGAACTCCGGGAGTTGGTGATGGACAGGGAGGCCTGGCGTGCTGTGATTCATGAGGTCGCAAAGAGTCGGACACGACTGAGGGACTGAACTGAACTGACTGAGACAAATCAATCAATGGACCAGAATGAAATTCAGAAATTGATCCTTTCATGTGGTCGTTTAACTTCCCCCAAGGTGCAAAGAAATTCAACAGAGAAAGAAAAGTCTATTCAACAAATGGCACTGGAATGAGCAGATATCCATCTAGAAAAAGAAAGCCTTGCATTCTTCCTTTATACCTGCACGCTGTGCTGTGCTGTGCTTAGTCACTCAGTCAAGTCCGACTCTTTGCGACCCGTGGGCTGTAGCCTGCCAGGTCCTCTGTCCATGGAATTCTCCAGGCAAGAACACTGGAGTGGGTAGTCTATCTTTTCTCCAGGGGATTTTCCCAACCCAGGAATAGAACCAGGGTCTCCTGCATTGCAGGCAGATTCTTTACTAGCTGAGCTACCAGGAAAGACCCTCATACTAGTATACACAAAGTTAATTTGAGAAAGATTGTATTTCTAAATATAAATGTCAGAAAGGTAAGTCTTCTAGAAGAAAACACAAAAGAAACTGCTCACAGCCTTTAGGTAAGAAAACATTTCCTTGAGGGGACATGGAAATCATGAGTCATAAAAAAGAAAGAAAATGGTAGGTTGTACTTCATCAGATTAAACTCTTCTATCCACCAGTACGTGAACCAAGAACTTCCAGATCTTCAAGCTGGATTTAGAAAAGGCAGAGAGACCAGAGACCAAATTGCCAACATCCATTGGATCATAAGAAAAGCAAGAGAATTCCAGAAAACATCTACTTCTGCTTCACTGACTATGACAAAACTTGTGTGTGGATCACAACAAACTGGAAAGTTCTTCAAGAAATGGGAATACCAAACCGTCTCAACTGCGTCCTGAGAAACCTGTGTGCAGGTCAAGAAGCAACAGTTAGGACCGGACATGGAACTGGTTCCAGATCGGGAAAGGAGTGCATCAAGGCTGTATATTGTCACCCTGTTTATTTAACTTATTGCAGAGTACATCATGAGAAATGCTGGGCTGGATGAAGCACAAGCTGGAATCTAGATTGCTGGGAGAAATATCAATAACCTCAGATATGTAGATGACACCACCCTTATGGCAGAAAGTGAAGAAGAACTGAAGTCTCTTGATGAAGGTGAAAGAGGAGAGTGAAAAAGCTGGCTTAAAACTCAACATTCGAAAAACAAAGAGCATGGCATCCAGGCCCATCACTTCATGGCAAATATATGGGGAAATGATGGAAACAGTGACAAACTTTATTTTCTTGGGCTCCAAAATCACTGCAGATGGTGACTGTACCCATGAAATTAAAAGACACTTGCTCTTTGGAAGAAAAGCTATGACAAACTTAGACAGCACATTAAAAAGCAGAGACATTAGTTTGCCAACAAAGGTCCATCTAGTCAAAGCTATGGTTGTACCAGTGGTCATGCATGGATGTGAGAGTTGGGCCATAAAGAATGTGAGTGCCACAGAATTAATGCTTTTGAACATGGTGTTGGAGAAAACTCTTGAGAATCTCCTCAACTGCAGAGACCAAACCAGTCAATCCTAAAGGAAATCAGTCCTGAATATTTATTTGACGGACTAATGCTGAAGCTGAAGCTCCAGTACTTTGGCCACCTGATTCAAAGAGCCAAGTCTTTAGAAAAGACCCTGATGCTGGGAAAGGTTGAAGGCAGGAGGAAAAGGGGATGAGATGGTTGGAAGGCATCATTGACTCAATGAACATGAGTTTGAGCAAGCTCCAGGAGATGCTGAAGGACAGGGAAGCCTGGCATGCTACAGTCCATGGGGTCGCAAAGAGTCAGACATGACTGAGTGACTGAACAACAAATTCACCAGAAGACATCATTAAGATAACAGTCAGGACAGAGAAAAGGAAAAAATATTTGCATATGAATATCTGATAAAGGAGTTCTTTCAGACTATATATATAAACTCAATGATTAAAAAATAGCTTTAAAATAGGCAAAAGATATGAATAAATGCTTAACTAAAAAAGATACAGGAATGACCCGTATTTGAAAAAATGCTTCACCAACACTGTGAAGCATATGAATGAAAATAAAAACTATAATGACATACCACCACACAAGAAAAACCAAAATTAGATAGATGGTAACATGAGATGCTATTGAGGATGAAGAGTAGCTACAATGTTAACATTTCTGATGGCAATGCAAATGCTACCACTATTTACAAAGTAAAAACTCACCTCCCCATTGATCCAACAATATCTGTCCTGGGAATTTATACAAAAGAAATTAAAATACATGTACACTAAATCTTGTGCATGAATATTCCTAGCAATTTCATTCATAATTGCTAGAGATTTGAACCAACTGCAAAACCCATCAGTAGGAGAATGGATTTTAAATTTGCGGTAAATATATATAATAAAACACAGTTTATTAATTTAAAAGGACAGACTACTGATAGAAATAATACAGATGAACTTTATAGATATTATATCAAGCAAAAACAGAAAAACGCTACACAAACATGACTACAAGTACAAGAAGGCAAAATTAATCTGTGGTGACAGAAGCTAGAAAATGAATGACTCAAAGTGGAGCATAAGGAAATTTTCTGGGCTGATCAAAAGATCCCATGTTTTATTTGGGGTGTTTATTATACAATTATAAAAATTACTCAAAACTGATTGAACCAAATACTTAAGATTTGTGCAATTTATTGTCTGTAAGTAAAACCTCGATACAAAAGAAGCTAAAATAAAAGATTACAATTTCAACGAAAAATACTTCATATCTTCTTCAACATGTTTCATATCACTGATTTGCTAATAGCTTAAGCATAATCTGTTCAGAATTATTAGCAAAAATTGATGAAAAGTGATTTCTCAAATTGTCTCAACATTGCAATTTTATCTTCCCCCATTCCAAATTTCTGATCTGCTTAGATTGTCCTTGTTTTGAAAGTGAAAGTGAAGTCGCTCAGTCATGTCGGACTCTTTGCGACCCCATGAACTGCAGCCCACCAGGCTCCTCTATCCATGGGATTCGGAGGAGATGAGATATCATCTCTGCCTCCTGGGTCTTCCTTCAGGCTGGCTTGGATAATATTATCTTTAAGACAAGTTGGTTTCTTTACAGGAGTTTTGCCAAGTGGCTCGTCCATTTTGTGAAGGTTAGTTTAGTTACAATTTCTTGATACAACAAGGTACAGGAATCCCTCAGTGTTCAAAATATGGTTAAAACAAATGAATCAAGAGTAAGTTCTGCGTGCTGCAGGGCCCTGGATCTCCCCATTAGGACTCCTCTCCACGTGTTGGTGACGGTCGGAGCCCCTGCCTGTTTCCCTTGGGGACTTATGAAGGACCTCAGTGCTAGTCAGTATATTAAAGATGAGTAAAGTTCGTTTCATTCTGAAAAAGAATGAACACAAACGGCGGATTGATCCTCATCCAGCGGGGCACTTGTGCGTTCACGTCACTCTGTTTATCACCTACCTTGATTTTTATGGTGACTTTCTATTTAGGTCTTGGAGACTTCCCCGGTAGCTCAGCTGGTAAAGAATCTGCCTACAATTCAGGAGACCCCAGCTCAATTACTGGGTCTGGAAGATTAGCTGGAGAAGGGATAGGCTACCAATTCCAGTATTCTTAGGCTTCCTTGGTGGCTCACCCGGTACAGAATCCGCCTGTAAAGCGGGAGACCTGGGTTCAATCACTGGTTTGGGAAGGTCCCCTGGAGAAGGGAACGGTTCCTCTCTCCGGTGTTCTGGCCCTGAGAATTCCGTGGACTGTATAGTCCAAGGGATTGCAAAGAGTCGGACATGACTAAGTGCATTCTACTTACTAAGGTCTTAGATCTTAGCTGCTCTGGTGAGTTTCTCTGACTCTCCAGGACTGATCAGATGTCTCAGGGTCTTTGCACAAGAAAACAGGCTATGATATTTCAAGGTGAGCCTACTTGTCAATACTGATCTAGACAGTGGCGTTAAGTACCCTCCTTAAAATCTTCCTACCTTATTTATTCAGCTAATCACGTTCCTTCTGCTGTTACATGCACAGGGGATTCAGTGGTGAACGAAACAACCAGGTATCTCCATACCCACGGTGGGGCAGACAGACGATTAAAAAATAAATGATGCGATGATAAGTATACAAGAGAAAAATAAGGCCAGGGAGGATGTGAAATGTGAAGAGCAGGCTTGACAAGAGCATCTAGCGGTCAAGTAGGACCTGACTCAGAATGTGAGTTTGAGCCAAGATCAGAAGGAACCACATGAATACAGGCAGGAAAATTGTTACAAAGAAAGGAAAGAGGCTCCTTGCTAATGGAGCGAGGGCAGAAACAGGGAGAGAAGCAGTCAGGTTCAAGATCATTTTGCAAGCCCACAGATCTTTCTTGCAGATGGATCAGATATGAGAGACAGCAGGGATATAGAAAAGGAAGAAGAAAAAGTGGCTCAGCTTTCTGCTTTTAGCTAATCAGTGAACGGCAGTGGCCCTTAGAGGGATGGAGAAAAAACACGAGTTCATATTTGACCTGGCAAATTTGAACTGTTAGCTATACAGTGGTCCCCCATTTTTACTTTGAGGACATTTGGGCTCTCAGAGTATAATTTACTTGCTGAAGTAGATTGTCTATGTCTCCTCACTTGCAATGTGACCTTGAGACGCTTGTCATGAAGACAGGAGTCTATTTCTCCACTCTTTGGATGTGGGCTTAGTTATGTGACTTGTTTTACCAAGTCAGGTGTCAGCAAATATGACAAAAAGTGGAGGTTTAGAAAGTCATGTTGCCTAGACCAGGACCACCACCATAGGGATGAGCTGGGGTAAACTGTTGGAAGGTGAGACACACATCACCCCATCACCCTAGCTGATATTACTGAGGTCACCTTAGACCATCCAACCCTATCAGACCCTGCCCAGACTGGGTGGTGAGAAATAAAAAACAATGTGCTTGAATCTCGAAATCATCTGAGCAAAACTGAATTGATACACTTATTTCAGATGGAGAGCTGGTGAGTTTCAAGCCTTGTGGCTTCTTTCTCCTAAATTCACAGTTTCTCCATCATTCCTGTACTAATCTCTTTGAATAGTAGCTCATGCAGTGAGAACCAGGAACATTCTGGGGCTGTGGCCTCCAAGCTGCCGTTTTAAGCATGTATGCATTAAAATCCACACCCTTTGTTAATTGTGCAATGTCTCTCCCTACCCCCTCTCTCTGTTGCTGAGACAATGTTGCTGTAAAAGCAACCAACAGAAATCCAATTCAATCTCTGGGGAAATTTATAGAAAAAAAATCTTGCTATGCCAGTGCTTTTTCCATGGCAAGATGAAGCATATGGGATCTCAGAAGAAGCATCTATCACAATATGTTGCATTGCAGTGCAGGAATTGGCATTTTTTCCAATTTCTCAAAGCATCGCTAAGAGCAAACTAAAGGTATGAGGTCCAGGCTACTGCTGACATGCTGTCCCTTTCAAACCATCCTGCTGGCTTAGGGAAAAGGAAAAATAAAAAGCAAAAGACAAACGAAAAATCTCCCAAGGCCCTCAAATGTCGATCCCAGAAGCCTCTCTGAGCTGAAACTCGAACCTAGAGCATGTTCATAATAGCAAAGTGTCAAAGGGGGTCCCAGCACTGCAGGGACCCCAAACAAAACACAGGGGCTGAAGGACAGTATCCCGGGGCCCCACAAGGAATGGGAAGGAGGGAATACAACTGCCCATCCTGGCTTTAGAAATGAGGAGTCCTGAGTTCCAGCCTGCCCTTTACTGCTACACAGCTGCGTGACATCGGACGAGTCTTGCAACCACAGAGATAACCCATGACGCCATCATCAACCACGAATACTCTAGCATGGGACTCTTCTTGGAGCGAGGGATGAGCAGAGGGCTGTGTCCCCCGGGAAGGTGATGGGAGACTGGTACATTTTGATGTGATGGGAGAGGGAGTGGGAGGGTCTCCTGGCAGCTGAGAACACATGGAACTGAGGTCTCTCAAATTAGCCAGAGATCACCGGGAGAATGTTGGGTGCTTGGTTTAGATGCTGAAAGGGAGGAAGGCAAGGATTGCGGGGCGTGGAGGGAGCCTTCCTGCTGATTACCACGCAGAAGCCTGGGACCTAGTAGATCCTATCCAGTGCCGTGGGCCCTGCTTTTCCAGTGAGGAAACTGAGTCAGAAGGAGGGAAGTGACTCGATCCCGCTCCATAGCCGGTGAGTGATGGAGCTTAGACCTAAACTCAGGCCTGCCTGTCTCTAAACCCCATGTCTTCCATCATTTTAATCCTGGAGTATAAGACTAGAAAATGATGCCTGTGGATATGTTCTAAACTATCATGGAAAGGATAACAAGGCCCTTTCAGCCAGAACACAATGCTAGTTTATTATAAAACATCCTTTTAAGGGATGAAATGGGTTCTTCCTTTTCCTGCACCCATCAGTAGAGTCTCACAGCTCCTCTTTCCTCTCCCGTTCCTGTAATCGAGTGTGGGTGAGACAAAGCAGTGCCTGGGAGTGTAAAGGCCCAGAATGTTAGATCCTGCCTGATCATCCCAGTGATCAACGTCTCAATACCGCAGCAGCACAGCCCTGGCCGACTGCCCAGCTTCCCAGGAGATCAATCCTGATGCTTCTATAAAGGGAGAGAGACAACAGCCAGAAGTACTTAGAGGTGGGAATCATTGTGAAGAGGCCCACCCCAAACCCCAGCTTCTTTTTTAAATTTTTTAAAAATTTAAATGAAATATTTATAATTTATAATCCTGTGTTAATTTCAGATGTGTATATATATTCATATATCCTGGGTGTTCATTGGAAGGACTGATGTTGAAGCTGAAATTCCAATACTTTGGCCACCTGATGTGAAGAGGTGACTCATCTGAAAAGACCCTGATGCTGGGAAAGATTGAGGGCAGGAGGAGAAGGGGACGACACAGGATGAGATTGTTGGATGTCATCACAGACTCAATGGACATGGGTTTGGGTAGACTCTGGCAGTTGGTGATGGACAGGGAGGCCTGGTGTGCATGGGGTTGTAAAGAGTTGGACATGACTGAGGGGCTGAACTGAACTGATATATTCTTTTTAGATTCTTTACCATTATAGATTATAGCTTATTATGAGATATTGAGTATATTCCTACACTCTACAGTAGATCTTGGTTGATTATCTATTTTATATATACTAACATTTCATATATTATATATATTTTAATACCAAACTCCTAATTTATTCCTCTTCCCTCTTCCCCTTTGGTAACCATAAGTTTGTTTTCTGTGTCTATGAATCTATTTCTGTTCTATAAATAAATTCATTTGTATCATTTTCTTAGATTGAGCATATAAATGATATCATATATTTGTCCTTCTCTGACTTATTTCCCTTGGTATGTTCATTTCTAGGTCCCTCTGTGTTGCTGCGAATGGCATTATTTCATTCCCCAAATCACTTACAATTATATCCCAAACCTTTGCATTAATATTTGACGTTAAGTGAAATGGTTTAATTCCACCTATTTGTGTGTGTTTTCTGTACATCAAATTAACTGCAAAGCAACAGAAACATTACTCAAAATTTAAAGACTATAAATCCAAAAGTTTTCCCAAACAAAAATAGTTTGTATCCAGTAGGTGGGACACACATACAGAATGACCAATGAGATTAAAAAAGAAAGAAAGAAAGAAACCCTTGATGGTAAGCAGAGGTCAATGGGGTTATAAAGGGCAGCCCAGGTGTGTGTTAGGATGGAGTTGGGCGCTGGAAAGATGCAGAAGAGCAAAATCAGGGTCAGTGGGAGGGGCAGGGATGGAATGCCTGCCAGGAGTTTCAGAAAAGGTGAGTATACACATCCAGTGAGGTTAGATGAGAGTTCCAAGAAAAGCTTTCCCAGAGACTTCAAAAGAGGGATAAACTGAATTTCAGCTTTATCACGTATTGGACCTGTGATACCAGCAACATAACCTCCTTGAACCTCAGTTTATCCCTCCTGCCCTCCTGACAACTGCGGGAATGCTTATCACTTGCAGGGGAACTAGAGAAACAAATGAGATAATGCTGTTTCTCAAGCTCCCCTTTTCAGAAGGACCAAGTGGAGGAGTCTATCCAAATATGGACCCTCAGAAGTGCACATCAAAACCATAGTGAGGCACCATGTCACACTGGCCAGAATGGCTGCGATCAAAAGTCTCCAAACAATAAATGCCGGAGAGGGTGCGGAGAAAAGGGAACACTCTTACACTGTTGGTGGGAATGCAAGTTAGTACAGCCACTATGGAGAACAGTGTGGAGATTCCTTAAAAAACTGGAAATAGAACTGCCTTATGACCCAGCAATCCCACTGCTGGGCATACACACTGAGGAAACCAGAACTAAAAGAGACACGTGTACCCCAGTGTTCATCGCAGCTCTGTTTACAACAGCCAGGACATGGAGGCAACCTAGATGTCCATCAGCAGACGAATGGATAAGAAAGCTGTGGGACATATGCACAATGGAATAGTACTCAGCCATTAAAAAGAATACGTTTGAATCCTTTCTAACGAGGTGGATGAAACTGGAGCCTATTATACAGAGTGAAGTTAGCCAGTAAGAAAAACACCAATACAGTATACTAACACATATATATGGAATTTAGAAAGATGGTAACAATAACCCTGTATGTGAGACAGCAAAAGAAACACCGATGTAAAGAATAGTCTTTTGGACTCTGTGGGAGAAGGCAAGGGTGGGATGATTTGAGAGAATAGCATTGAAACATGTATATTACCATATGTGAAACAGATCACCAGTCCAGGTTCAATGCATGAGACATGGTGCTCAGGGCTGGTGCACTGAGACATCCCTGAGGGATGGGATGGGGAGGAAGGAGGGAGGGGTTTCAGGATGGGGAACACATGTATACCCATGGCTGATTCATGTCAATGTATGGTGAAAACCACTACAATATTGTAATTAGCCTCCAATTAAAATAAATTAACTTTTAAAAAGCAAGTGGATTATTGTTCAATTGCAAAAAAAAAAAAAAAAGGCTCCTTTCCTGAAGTTTCTGGGGCCAGGGACAGTGCTTTCAACAAGTGTTCCAGAAGCTTCAAAGCCAAAAGATGAGACTGGGGTTTTGTCTCAATTTTCCCTCCCATCTCCAGCAAGCTTCCACCCTAGTCACTTTGAATCCACCTCAATATTCTCATTTTTTCTTATATTTAACTCTTCACTTCAAAATAATTTGACTCATAAAAAAAGTTGCCAAAAGAATAATAGGAACTGTCTTATGCTTTACATTTGGCTTTGCCAAATATCAGTCTTATGTAGCCATAATATTCAATACAATAATTAAAATTAGGACATTGACATTAATCCAATCTTCTATACTAATCCACAGCCCTTATTTAAATGCTGCCAATTGTTCCATTCATGCCCTTTCTCTGGTTTGGGATCTAACCCTGGCAAATTCCAATAAATTAAATATAGTGTGAGGCTAGGAAAAGCCTCTTTGAGACAAGTCCCCAACAGCCCTGTAAACAGAAATTTCTTCAATTCTATTTTACAGGGACCCTCTAGAGAGCTCCCCTGATACCTCACATGGCCCTTATAATCAAGAAATCTAGGTAAACACTGACATAACAATTTTGATAGTCTTGGCCCAGGTTAGTAGGATAAGTAGAAGCTTACAGAAAAATCACTATCAGTATATAAGCACTCAGGGAAAGGGTGGTGAAAGGCAGAAGCAAGCTTCCGCAGAGAAGAGCCTGAGATGCTATGGGTGTTACCTTGCTTCTCCCTTGAGCAATGTCACCTCCAACCCTGACCATCACCAGGCAAAACCCTGCCTGCCAGTCAAGGTCCATTCAATGGGGACTTCCCTGGTGGTGGTCTAGTGGTTAAGACTTTACCTTCCATTTCAGGAGACAGGAGTTCAATCCCTGGTCCAGGAACTAAGATCCCATATGCCTCTCAGCCAAAAAAAAACCAAAAAACCTAAACATAAAACAGAAACATTGTAACAAATTCAATAAAGACTTTAAGAATGGTCAACATTAAAAAAAAAAAACAGATTCATTTAATGAGATGATGCTTGGAAAGGATTTAGTTCACGAACACACAAAGAGGACTCAATGAATGTTGCTTCTAGTGTGTTTCTCTTCCGAAACTACTCTCTTCTTGAAATTTCTTGATTCAGTCCAAGAAGGGTGACACTCCCAATTTGCAGCCCCTTTCTGTTGTTTGAGTCTTTCGTGTAGCTCTGAACACATCCTGATTTATATTGTAGTTATCTGTGTACTTCCTTATCTGTTAACAATTGCCCCAATTAGATTGTAAATTCTGGTCCTTCTGTGTGGATCACACTGTGGGTAGCTGGCTTCTGAACACACTGGGACATCCAGCCTGCAGATTCTCTTATTTAATTTACTGCCAACTCTCTAGGCTTTAACTTGTCTTAAGCATCTTCCCATAAACCTGCCACTCTGCTCAACGGAGGAGGCACCTGTTCTAAACTAGCCTCTTACAGGAGGCAAGTCCTCTTCTCTGTAGGAAAAAAGGCACGCCCCTATTCAGGTAGACATCTTATTAATGATGAGACTTCGGGGCATAGTCTGTAGTTTGGGTACTGTCCATTGCCCGTAGGTAAGAGAGACGAAGAAAGTTTAAGGAGGTTGATGACAGTTTCTAACACTTTGGTGTTTCACATCTTCAAAGTACTTTACACAAATCAACTAATGAACACTTCAGATCACACAGCATGTCGTCTCCTCTGGGGATGTGGAGGCTCTAGGCTTCAATTCTGCAGCCAGAGGCGCGAAAGGAGCGGGCAATTTCAAGTTAACAATTGCATTTATGATTGTGCTGCTTTAAAGACAGCCAATCGCATCTCCTGCCTCTCACTGAGCAAGTTCCTGGCTGGATGTTTGTTGACTGACTGATTTCCACTGATAGCAGATCCTTAAATGAGGCTCTTCCTCTGCCCTCCTCCTTCCTCAGGTCTCATCCAAAGGCACAGGCCAAGTTCATTCTAGAAAATTCTTTCCAATGCTGCATTAGATCATTTAGTGTAAAATGTCTAGGGCTGAGGTCCATTATAAAAATTAGGTGCAAGGTCTGAAATGTGTTCCCAGAAAAACATTAAGTGCACACAGTACTTGCTTCAAACGCTCATGTGACTTTTCAGCACCCTCTCTGAAACCCAAACTCAGACTCTACTTCAACAGTTGTTTGGAAGCAGCCAGCTTAAAAAGGATCACCTATGTCCAGTTCGGGGAGAAATAATCTATTCTGCCAAGAGTACTTTGGTTCCACTGGTTTAAAAGCTAAATTTGTAAGTGCAGTTGCCCTTTTCAGACGAGGCCTCAGGAATATTTTGAAATGTTCTATGACTGTGTTTCATTTAAACATCATTAAGTGAAACTGTGTGCTTTCCGGTCACAGCCATTTGCAGTGACCTTAGGGACTTGTTTTTCTTCTTCTCAGTCTCATCTAATGGCAGATTCTCATATTTGGGAAAATAGGAAAGGTTCTGCCTGTCTCCTGAGCTAGAGGATGTGTCATTAGGAGAGAAAACATTTCTGAAAACTCCTTGGCAGTGCCCACAGTGATGTTAACTAAATTCTCCATAGATATCCCCCAACAGAGTTCAACAAATGATGTCAAGAAGCCCTGACATCCCAACACCTAATTCCTTTCTGAAAATCAGGAAGGAAAATAAATTGTAGGCATGTGATGGAAAAGAGCCTCACTTTCTAGGAAAAATGAGCATTTTGAGGTGGAGGCTCCCCTGGTGGCTAAGATGGTAAAGAAACTGCCGGCAATGCAGGAGACCCGGCTTTGATCCCTGGGTTGGAAAGATCCCTGGGAGAAGGAAATGGTAACCCACTCCAGTATTCTTGCCTGGAGAATCCCAAGGACAGAGGAGCCTGGCAGTTACAGTCCAAGGGTCCCAAAGAGTCAGACATGACGGAGGAACCTGAATGACTAACACACACTGGGAGAGAAGAAGGCAAAGAGATATCAAAGGGAAGTTTGAAGCTCCTTGGGAGCGGCCCTCCACAATCAGTAGCCTGCATGTCAATAGTCATTCTTCAAATGCAGAAATCTAGCATTCTTTCTTAAGACCTTCTCGGAGAAGCCTAGGCAGAGTTTATTCACCGTGAACACAGGATTGCTAACACCTGCACCAAGGGAGGGTCCTCACTTCCTGGCGTTTAGGGGCGGGAGGAAGGAAGGAGTAAGCAAATTTGAGTCTAGAGAGTGGATTCCATGAACTAAAGCCAAGGAGCGCTTCTCTGGTGGCTCAGAGGTTAAAGCGTCTGCCTGGAATGTGGGAGGAGACCCAGGTTCCAACCCTGGGTCGGGAAGATCCCCTGGAGAAGGAAATGGCAACCCACTCCAGTACTCTTGCCTGGAAAATCCCATGGAGGAAGGAGCCTGGTAGGCTACAGCCCATGGGGTCGCAAAGAGTTGGACATGACACAGCGACTTCACTCACTCAAAGCCAAGGATGAAAGGGTTTTCCATGTCCTCTGCAACTGATGTGGAAATTCGCCCCTCCAATGGCCCAGGGGGCTTTGAACAGCTGAGAGGTCCAGCTGTTTTTAGACAGAACAGGAACTTAGCAGTTCAAGTCTGTGATTCTTTTCTTTTTAAAATTTTTATTGAAGTGTAGTTGATTTACACTGTTGTGTTAGTTTCAGCTGTACAGCCAGTTTTTACATATATATACGTATACACACACACACTGGAGTAGGATATGCCAACCTACTCCAGTACTCTTGCCTGAAAAATTCTGTGGACAGAGGAGCTTGGTGGGCTACAGTGGGGTTGAAAGACTGAAGTGACTGAGCACAGCATACATATGTATATATACACATATATATAAGTATATATACATATATTTTATGTATATACATCCCACTCTTTTTTATATCATTTTCCCATACAGGCCATTACAGAGTATTGAGTAGAGTTCCTTGTGCTTTACAGTAGGTTCTTATTAGCTATCTACTCCAATACTTTGGCCACCTGATGCGAAGAGCTGACTGGTTTGAAAAGACCCTGATGCTGGGAAAGATTAAGGGCAGGAGGAGAAGGGGATGACAGAGAATGAGATGGTTGGATAGCATCACCGACTCAATGGACATGGGTTTGGGTGGACTCCCAGAGTTGGTGATGGACAGGGAGGCCTGGCATGCTGTGGTTCATGGGGTCACAAGGAGGCAGACACGACTGAGCAACTGAACTGAATTACTGTGTATGTGTCAATCCCAGTCTCCCAATTTATCTCCCCTGTCCTCTTTGCCCTCTAGGAAGCATAGTGTTAGTTGCTCAGTTGTGTCTGATTCTTTGCAACCCCATGGACCATAGCCCACCAGTCTCCTCTGTCCGTGGGATTCTCCAGGCAAGAATACTGGAGTGAATTGTCATTTCCTCCTCCAGAGGATCTTCCTGACCCAGGGCTCGAACCCACCTTTCCTGTGTCTCTTGCATTGTAAGGTGAATTCTTTACCACTGAGCCACTGGGATAAGTTTCTGGTGAGGATTAAATAAGGTAGTTAAGTATATGGAAGTATACTTCCCTTGTTTCATAAAAAAAAAAAAATTGCAGTGGTACACTTGCCTACTTCAAACACACATTAAATTTTTTTAAAAAAAGAATTCAAATGAAAACTATTAAAGGCTTAACTAATATGATTTTCGATTAAAATTAGATGTGCAATATTATATAATCATTTTTAAATTTGAGGTTTGGGAAATATGTTTTTTGCTTTGGTTTGGTTTTTTTGGAAAAGAACTTTAAAAAAATTTTATTGGAGTATATAGATGCTTTACAATGCTGTTAGTGTCCACTGTACAGCAAAGTGGATCAACTGTATGTCCGCATACATTCCCTCTTTTTAGATTTCCTTCCCATTCAGGTTCCCATTGAGTAGAGCTCCCTTGCTATACAGCAGGTTTTCATTTTTATCTATGCATATAATGTATACATGTCAATTCCAATCTCCCAGTTCATCCCAAGCTGCTTTCCCTCCTTGACGTCTGTATACTTATTGTTGACATCTGTGTCTCTACTTTTGCTTTGCAAACACATTCATCTGTACCATTTTTCTAGATTCCATGTGTATGTGTTAATATGCATTTGTTTTTCTGTTTCTGAAGAGAATATGTTTATATTTTAAAAACCACTTAAAAAAAAAACTTCAAGGTAAATGTATCTAAAGAGATATGAATGATATGCCCCCTCCACTTTCTGTGGAATGTGTGTGAAAGTTACTCACTCGGTCGTGTCCGACTCTTTGCAACCCCACAGAGTGTAGCTCATCAGGTTCCTCTGTGCATGGAATTCTCCAGGCAAGGAGATGGGAGTGGGTTGCCATTGCCTTCTCCAGGGGATCTTCCTGACCCAGAGATCAAACCTACATCTCCAGCATTTGCAGACAGATTTCTTTATCACTGAACTACCTGCAGTTATCAACTATTGCAGCCGCCAGGCAAGCTGAGCTGGTGAGCCCTGAAGGAACTCAGGAAGGAAAGAATGCAGTCATCAAACAGTATCCACTCCCTACCCTGAGCCCCAAGGGAGCCCAGGACGTGAAAAATGCAGGATACTGGCCCAGATAGCTGAGTTAGTTAGTTAAGTCGCTCAGTCGTGTTGGACTCTTTGTGACCCCCTGGACTGTAGCCCACCGGGCTCCTCCGTCCATGGGATTCTCCAGGCAAGAATACTGAATGGGTTGCCATTTCCTTCTCCAGGGGATCTTCCCGACCCAGAGATCAACCCAAGTCTCCTGCATTAGAGGCAGACGCTTTAACCTCTGAACTACCAGGGCTGAGGTGTATATCAAAGCAATGATTTCACTGAGCTCAAACTTTTGCATCTTCCCATACATAGAAAGGAGATCAGTCCTGGGTGTTCATTGGAAGGACTGATGTTAAAGCTGAAACTCCAGTACTTTGGCCACCTGATGTGAAGAGCTGACTCATTTGAAAAGACCCTGATGCTGGGAAAGATTGAGGGCAGGAGGAGAAGGGGACAACAGAGGATGAGATGGTTGGATGGCATCACTGACTCAATGGACATGGGTTTGGGTAGACTCTGGGAGTTGGTGATGGACAGGGAGGCCTGCTGTGCTGCGGTTCATGGGGTCTCAAGGAGTCAGACACGACTGAGTGACTGAACTGAACTGATATATAGAAAACCACTAAATTCCTTAACTTGGGATATCTGGTTTTCTTCAATTTACAAGAAAAACTTTTGATGATTAGACTACTTGCCCTTTGTTGCAAAGCTTCTATTTAACCTGGCTCTTCCCCTCACCCCCTCAGAGGGGTTCTCTCAGGGTGACTTGAGATGCTGCCTCCCTGGTTTAAGTCCTAAGATTTCCACTGGATAAGACATAACTCTCAATTTTTACACTGGGTGCATTTTTTCAGTCAACACCACTCTATCCTAGGCCCCTGGCTCAGAGCGCATAAGATGCCATTACATTTTTGTATCTCTACTTTGCCAGTTTTCTCTATTTTTGAAAGTTCCTTTTCTTGTTCCCTCCTCAGCTGTGGTTCCATATACGAACCTGTTTCTTATGAATTATTTCTTCATTTTAACCAAAGATCAAGATATTAACCTCCTAGAGCAAACTCTCCCTAGCAACAAGCTGCTGCGGAGATAAGGAAAAATATTGGCACCCAAGTCTCCCAGCTTAGCGCTCCTTCACAAGATGGAAGGTGGCTGGTGCCCCCTTGGGAAGGTCATTTCTAATGATTAATCCAAACATAAGAACAATAAATTTTACTCATTAAGCATGGGTTTCCCTGGTGTCTCAGACGGTAAAGAATCTACCTGCAATGCAGGAGACCTGGGTTCAATCCCTGGGTCAGGAAGGTGGCCACCCACTCCGGTATTCTTGCTTGAGAATTCCATGGAAAGAGGAGCCTGGTGGGCTACAGTCCATGGGGTCACAAAGACTTGGACAAACTGAGCTGCTAAGGTGTATATCAAAGCAATGATTCCACTCTCATTAAGCATAATTCTCAAATTCTGGTATTTTAAGATAACTGAAAATCGGAAGGCAATCCTAATGCTTTCTTTTTCTGAGGAAGAAGTGTGAAAAAGCCATGCTCAAAACCGAGAAGCTATTAATTTTCCTCTTCTCCTGTTTCTGCTATCACTACCAGATGGCACAGAACGCCAAGCACTGCGTGGAGGTGCGTGCATTATCTCATCACTGCGCACAATAGTCTAGGAGATAAGCACACTTATCACCCCCGTTTTACCAGTGAAGAGATGCGGGCTGAAGGAGGTTAAGTCTTTCAAAGTCCTAAGAGTAGCAAGTGGCTAGAGGCCAGATTCCGATCCAATCACTTCTCATCCCAAACCTGTTCTCTCACCCTCACTCTGCCCTGCTTTATCGGCTCCATGGAAAGGGACTGTGTCGGATTCTAGAATAGTTGACAGTATATTGATTTGCATAGTATAAGGCTGTGAGTACAGTGGAAGGAAATGGATAACACAGAGAACTTTACCATTTTGGTCTTCCATTTGGAAAAGCAACCAAGCAACCACATATACATACACATGTGTGTGCACACTAAGTTGCTTTGGTCATGTCCGACTCTTTGACCCTGTGGACTGTAGCCCGCCAGGCCCCTCTGTCCATGGGACTCTCCAGGCAAGAATACAGGCATGGGTTCCCATGCACACACCCTCTAAATTTCTGTGCTATATGTCAGATGTCAAGGATGCTAAAAATGATGAAGATGTCATTTTTAAAAATTCACAGTGTAAAGGGGGAAACAAAAGTAAATGTTTATACCTTTATTTAGAAGTTAGGACAGAGATACAATTGTGCATGTATTCAGTCGTGCCCTGCTTCTTCTGACCCCATGAGTGTAACCTGTCAGCCTCCTCTGTCCGTGAAATTTTCCAGGTGAGAATACTGGAGTGGGTTGCGTTCTCGTCCTCCAAGAGATACAATTACAAGATGTAAAAACAAATTTCTTGAGGATGTCAGGAAAGCCTCCCTTGAAGAAGTATCTTCTTGAACTGGCTTCAAAACATGTCAGCCTTCAGGGAAAAAATGCACTAATGTAGAAGTCTGGGCAAAGGCAAAAGCCTGCATCCCTGGCAGTAAGCGCATGTAAGGGCTGGGAGCAGAGATGAGCCTGTGGAGCAGTGGGTTGGTATCAGATCAAGAAAAGTATCACTCATCTTGTACTTTTCTGTCAATTTCCAACTCATCTCTGCCAGACCACGTGCTATTAAATGGTGGTTGTATCAGTATGGGTTGTTCAGAGAAACAGAACCAATAGGGTTTATATTATAATAATATATAATTACATATGTATATATTATATGTAATTGTAAGTTATATAATTGCAAATGTCTTTAAATATGTATGCCATTATATTATGCATATAATTATATTATTATACTATATTTATAAAGAAATTTATTATAAATAATTGGCTCTCTTATTCATGGAAGTTAGAAGTCCTGAATCTGCAGTCAGAAAGCTGAAGACCTGGGAGGACAATGGCATAGTTCTGGTCCAAATCTAAAGGCCAAAAAAGCCAATAGTGTAAATTACAGTTTCAGGTTTGAGTCTGAAGGCAAGAAAAGACTGACCATGTACCCCCAGCCAGCCATCCCGAACCTTTTTGGCACCAGGGACACGTTTTGTGGAAGACAGTTTTTCCATGGACGGAGCCCAGGATGGGAGGGTGGGTGGTTTCAGGATGATTCAAGACTATTCCATTTATTGTGCATTTTATTTCTATTATTATTACCACAACTCCACCTCAGATCATCAGGCATTTGATTGAGGAGGTTGGGGACTCCTGCCACCAGCTCAAACAATGTCACAGAGAGAGAGAGAGTGAAGTTTTTCTTCTCAGCCTTTAGGTTCTGTTCAGGCTGCCCTTATAAGGGTTGGATAGGCCGCCCAAAGTAAGAGAAACCCAAGTAAGATGGTAGGTGTTGCAAGAGGGCATCAGAGGGCAGACACACTGAAACCATACTCACAGAAAACTAGTCAATCTAATCACACTAGGACCACAGCCTTGTCTAACTCAAAGAAACCAAGCCATGCCTGCGGGGCAACCCAAGAGAGGCAAGTCATGGTGGAGAGGTCTGACACAATGTGGTCCACTGGAGAAGGGGATGGCAAACCACTTCAGTATTCTTGCTTTGAGAACCCCATGAACGGTATGAAAAGGCAAAATGATAGGATACTGAAAGAGGAGCTCCCCAGGTCAGTAGGTGCCCAATATGCTACTGGAGATCAGTGGAGAAATAACTCCAGAAAGAATGAAGGGATGGAGCCAAAGCAAAAACAATACTCAGTTGTGGATGTGACTGGTGATAGAAGCAAGATCCATGCTGTAAAGAGCAATATTGCATAAGAACCTGGAATGTCAGGTCCATGAATCAAGGCAAATTGGAAGTGGTCAAACAAGAGATGGCAAGGGCGAACGTCGACATTCTAGGAATCCGTGAACTAAAATGGATTGGAATGGGTGAATTTTACTCAAATGACCATTATATCTACTACTGTGGGCAGGAATCCTGCAGAAGAAATGGAGTAGCCATCATGGTCAACAAAAGAGTCCGAAATGCAGTACTTGGATACAATCTCAAAAACGACAGAATGATCTCTGTTCGTCTCCAAGGCAAACCGTTCAATATCACAGTTATCCAAGTCTATGCCCCAACTACTAATGCTGAAGAA
>SJYQ01004880.1:504479-590405 GCA_006410935.1 Redunca redunca | reverse complement strand
TTGGGGGGCTCCAAAATCACTGCAGATGGTGACTGCAGCCATGAAATTAAAAGACGCTTACTCCTTGGAAGAAAAGTTATGACCAACTTAGATAGTATATTCAAAAGCAGACATTACTTTGCCGACTAAGGTCTGTCTAGTCAAGGCTATGGTTTTTCCAGTGGTCATGTATGGATGTGAGAGTTGGACTGTGAAGAAAGCTGAGCACCGAAGAATTGATGCTTTTGAACTGTGGTGTTGGAGAAGACTCTTGAGAGTCTCTTGGACTGCAAGGAGATCCAACCAGTCCATTCTGAAGGAGATCAACCCTGGGATTTCTTTGGAAGGAATGGTGCTAAAGCTGAAACTCCAGTACTTTGGCCACCTCATGTGAAGAGTTGACTCATTGGAAAAGACTCTGATGCTGGGAGGGATTGGGGGCAGGAGGAGAAGGGGACGACCCAGGATGAGATGGCTGGATGGCATCACAGACTCGATGCATGTGAGTCTGAGTGAACTCCGGGAGATGGTGATGGACAGGGAGGCCTGGCGTGCTGTGATTCATGGGGTCGCAGAGTCAGACACGACTGAGCGGCTGCGCTGAACTGGACTGAGGCCTGCTCACACGGAGGAGCGCGGTCTGCCCTTCTCAGTCTACTGGCTCAAATGCTAATCTCATCCAGACACATCCTTACAGACACATCCAACGTAATTAATCCAGGCAGGCCGTGACCCGGGCATCAGAGTGTCCTGATTTTATTTCTTGGAAATATGGTCATGGATGCTAAGAAATGTGTCTTAATGTGTTTTAAAAGCAGGGCCTTTATTAAACTATGACATACTATATATGCTTCCATGGGGGCTCAGCTGGTAAAGACTCCTCCTGCAATGTGGGAGACCTGGGTTTTTGATTCCTGGGATGGGAAGATCTCCTGGAAACGGGAAAGGCTATACACTCCAGCATTCTGGCCTGGAGAATTCCATGGACTCTATAGTCCACGGGGTTGCAAAGAGTCAGATAGGACAGAGTGACTTTCGCTTTCATACTATATAAGCATTTCAGTGTTAGTATTTAATTCAGCAGAAAGGCAGTGGGCATGGTAGACATCAAATAGCCCTTGAGACCATGCACAAATCATGGTCAGTTTCCATCCTTCTGGCCTGTTCCTTTAGAAGGTTGGTTTTCTTATCTAAAAAACAAGGATAACTAGAAGTGATATGTAAAATATTTAGCAGCTGGTTTGTACAGGCACCCAGCAATTAAAAGAGAAGCCAGCCATAGGGGAGGAGGGGTATATCATTACATACCATCAGCATATCCACCCTAGAGCTGATGACATCCACTTCACGGGAGAGAGGTGGGGGTGCATTGGTGGAGAAATTGACACAGAGATGCCTAACCATGGCCAGGCAGTCAAGAGCTCATCTTCCATCTTCTTGAGTCTTTGAAAAGTACTGTCTTTCTTTCCTAATCAAGTAGACATGGTTTCTCTCAACCTTGCCTTTCACAGCAGGCAGAGATGAGCTCATTTCACATAACCCTGCAGACTCTGCTTCTGGTCTCCACGGTCATTCAGGAAAAGGCAGTTGGCTTCAGGTTTTATTGACAGAGGCAGCGAAGGCTGAAGCTCATCCAAACAACTTACCCTGAGGTTTGGTTGACCTCAGGCAGCTAAGCTGTCTCTGTCAGAGGTCTAGGGTCTACTGAAGGAGTAGACATGTTTTTACAAAGAGCTCCCCTTTTTTATGCAACTAAAGAACCTTGGTGTTCGTATTCCAGGCTTCCACAGAGGAGCCAGTGGAGAATCAGGCACCGTTGTTTTCTTTCACGTCAGCCCCGTGCCCACAGCTTCAGAGCAGGCAACGAGAACCAACCTCTTACAACATCTCAGTTCAGTTCAGTCGTTCAGTCATGTCCGAGGCTTCCCTGTCCATCACCACTTCCCAGAGCCTGCTTAAACACATGTCCATTGAGTCAGTGATGCTATCCAACCATCTCATCCTCTGTCACGCCCTTCTCCTCCTGCCTGCGACCTTCAAATGAAGTTCATGGGGGAGGACTCTTGTAGAAGTGGGCAGAGGGGAAGGGCAGCCTGTGGTGCTGAAGGGGGGAAGCTCTTATTTCTCTCTGTGCTTTCCAAACTGTGAGGAAAGATCGTGGTTCTCTTTTATTTCACTACTCACACTGCTTCACCGCTGGTCACCAAATGTGTGAAATTTTGATACCAAACAATTCTCCTACTGCGGAAGCTGGAGTCCCTACAATTTGATTCGATTCTGACACTCTCTACCTGGAGCTAACACTGACTCTCCAAGGTTGAGGGCTCCATACTACAAGACTGCCCATCCCCAAACATTTCAGATGCCAACTGCAAGTCCAGATTGTCACCTGCACTTGTAACCAACCAGCTGTAAATTGAAGTTTCCCCGGACCTCCTCCTCAGGTCCAATAATTTGCTAAAATCGTTCGCAGAACTTAGGGCAGCAGCTTGTGGTGGCTGAGCTGCTTTGGTTGCTCATTTGTGTCTTGCAACCCCATGGAATGTAGTCTGCCAGACCCCTCTGTCCATGGGATTCTCCAGGCAAGGATACTGGAGTGGGTTGCCATTTCCTTCTCCAGGGGATCTTCCTGACCCAGGGATCAAACCTGGAGCTCCTGCGTTGCAGGCAGATTCTTTACCAACTGAGCTACAAGGGAGGCCCGCGGGCAACAGTTTCCTTATTAGCTTAAAGTGTGGAAGTGTTAGTCCCTCAGTTGTGTCCGACTCTTTGCATCCTCATGGACTGCAGTCTGGCACACTCCTCTGTCCATGGGATTCTCCAGGCAAGAATGCTGGAGTGGGTAGCCATTCCCTTTTCCAGGGGATCTTTCCCACCCAGAGATCAAACCTGGGTGTCCCAAATTGCAGATGGGTTCTTTACTGTCTGAGCCACCAGAGAAGCCCCACTTATTAGCTTACTGACTCGTTATAAAAGAATACAACTCAGGAGCGGCCAGCTGGACTGGATGCACAGGGCTGGGTATGGGGGATGGGACACAAAGCTTCCACCACCATCTCCAGATCCACCATCTTCCCAGAACCTCCACGTGTTCATCAGCCCAGAAGCTCTCCAAATGTCATCACGGAGGATTTTTATGGAGGCTTCATTACATAGTCATGAATGATTACATCATTGGCCACTGTGATAATTCAACTTCTGGTCTCTTTTCTCTCCCTGAAGGTCAAAGAAAATGGCTGAAAATTCCGACCCTCTGCTCTGATGCTTGGTTCTCCTGGCCGCCAGCACCTTTCCTGATTCTTTGCAGAAACTCCAGTCTCCAAGCATCTCATTAGTGTACAAGAGAGAGTTATCATTCAGGGACCCCAGGGGTTTCAGGAGCTTTGTGCCAGGAGGCAAGGGAAGGAGTGTGTGTGTGCATGCTAAGTCGCTTCAGTTGTGTCCCACTCTGTGCGACCCTATGGATGATCACACCAGGCTCCTCTGTCCATGGGATTCTCCAGGCAAGAAGACTGGAGTGAGTGAGTTGCCATGCCTGCCACCAGGGGATCTTTCCAATCCAGGAATCGAACCCACATTTCTTACGCCTCCTGCATTGGTAGGCAGGTTCTTTACCCTTAGTGCCACATGGGAAGCCCAGGGGAAGGAAGGCAGAGACCAAACATATGGTTCTTACTATGCCACATGTGCAGGCCTCAGTTAACTCAGCAGAAGCCAGAGGCTGGGTGGCCCTTCAGACTCATCCCAAATTGGCATAAGGAGCTGGCTCTCCAGCTCCCCAGGGCAGTCAGTCTTAGGATGTGGGGTCCCAGGGAGAGGGGCCGCCTTGGGTGAAGGGGCTCTTGGTTGCTGAGAGCTGGCAGCCGAAGAGCTGTCACAACCGTCCCCCAGCTGGGGCCGTCAATCTTTCCGGCCTGAAGGGGACCGGGCTCACAGCACTGCAAACCCCACCGATGTTGCCCGTTCTCCTGTGCTCACCAAATCCCTTGCTCTCCTCTACGCCCGCTCATGTAAACACCTCTCAAATGGGATCATCCCTGAATGGCTGACTTTAGTCTCCTGCCCTTAACTTCTGCCTCCAGCTTTCCCCATTGTTTCTCAAAGAAAAACCGCATGCTAAATGGATGTACCCTGGGCTAAACTCAGCACAGTCCACACAATATCCAAGGTCAGGACTTCCCTGGCCCCAGGTAACAGAGGAAGGATCTAAGTCCCAGTTAGACTAGATAACTTACCCAAGGTTGCAGTTACTAATCACCTCGTGTTCACATGTACCAGCAAGGCTGCTTTATCACAGATGGATCTCAAAGGGTGGCCTCGAAGGGAAAACAAGTCACGACGGGGCAGTCCGCGGGGGTCTGTGGGGAGAGAGCGTTGATCCCAATGGCAGCTTCCGGGAGCGGCGAGGGTCGGAATTACTTCTTTGTGTGTCCTTCCCAAACCACCCTAAATCACTTGGGCTGCAAGGAAAAGACACCGCTCTTGGCTAGACCTCCCTTTTGCCACTTCTGAGTCCCTCTGAGTTAGAGATTCTCCATCACCACTGGCCAGACTCATCCTTGCCTCCTCCCACCGTGGCTCTGGAAGTCCCCCTACCCAGACTGGAAACTATGAATCAAACATGCTAAGAGACTTGGCAGCAGGCACCCCAGATGGTGTGTGGGGGGGGACTGCCCCTCCCTTATTGCATGATCTAGTTCCCTGACCAGGGACTGAACCTGGGTCACTACAGTGAAAGCAATGAGTCCTAACCCCTGCGCCACCAGGGAACTCCCCCCAGATACTTCTCAGCGCCCAAACTCCTGTAGGTCTACACTATTTCACTGTGCCTTGACAAACCTCCCCTCTCTGCTTGTGGGGCTGTTTTAGAAAATTATTACTATTATTACCATGAAAGGAATCCGATGAGCCAATGTGTAAAATTAGAATGTAGAGAATAGACTCACCCTGCCCCCTCCCTCCATGCCCCAGCTCTGTCCCAGGCTTTGCATTAAAGGGACTAAGGCAGCGGTGCCCACAATTGTTAGTCACTGAACTTATTTTTAAAAGAAAGAAAAGAGAAAGAGAAGCCTAAACGACGCTATTATGGTGGCTAATTAAATGTCTTCTTTGCTAGTACAATGCATTCATTTTTGAGGATCATTACTTCCCTCGTAGCTTCTTTCAAGAGCTTGGTTTAAGGTTTCATGTTAGGGAAACCACAGAGCAAGGCTGAAAGCCACAGGCCATGTCACCACCAATGGCAGCCTGTGGGTTTGCCAGGAAAACTCCAGGAAGAGAGCATGATTATGGAGCTGCTCTTCTTCTGGGGGCACATGAACCGCAGCGAGAGGGGAGCCGCTACCCACTTCATAAGATTCCGCAAGTTTATAGATACGGGTGTGTGTGCCTACATAGCTTTTAGCTAATGTTCAAAATTCAGGGTGTTCATTTCCTGCTGAATATTCACTTATTTCTCAAAGAGGCGTGAGGTGCCCTAGGGGGTCCCAGATACTCTGATGGATGCTGGGGGAGAGGGCAGAGGGTCGGCAGGACTCAGAGGTGGCTCTGGAGCAAAGGCAGCGCAGGAGCTGGACCCAGTGGGTCAGGGTCCTGGAGGCAGGAGATGGTGGCCTGGGCACAGTGAACATCTCTTCCCAGCTTTACGTGGTCTTGTTTTGTTCAATGAAGTCAGCCATTGTGGGATTCTTTACGTCTTGCATGCATGCTCGGTCATGTCTGACTCTGCGACACCATGGACTGTAGCCCGCCAGGCTCCTCTGTCGATGGGATTTCCCAGGCAAGTATACTGGAGTGGGTTGCCATTTCCTTCTCCAGGGGATCTTCCTAACCCAAGGATCAAGCCCAAGTCTCTTGCAGCGCCTGCAATGGCAGGCTGATGCTTTACAGCTCAGCTACCAGGGGTGTTCAGCAGGTATCACAATCAGGGTTTCTTCCCCAAGCCCTGTGGTGATACAGTTACCTGCCTCACACTGGCTGGGCATCATTTTTTTCCAGATGGAACCTGAGGGAGAGAGAGGAAGGGAGTTTATGCTGCCTTACTTCCCTGTGGCTCAGAGGTTAAAGTGTCTGCCTGGAATGCAGGAGACCAGGGTTCGATCCCTGGGTCAGGAAGATCCCCTGGAGAAGGAAATGGCAACCCACTCCAATACTCTTGCTTGGAGAATCCCATGGACAGAGGAGCCTGGTCGGCTACAGTCCATGGGGTCACAGAGTTGGACATGACTGAGCGACTTCTCTCTTTCTCTTCTCTCTTCTTTAGTGCCAGCATGCCAATCAGCACCCCATAGGTGCCCAGTAAATATCAACTGTAATTAAAACAGGGACCCTCAGACTCGTCACCTCCGCCTTCCTACATTGTTGGTAAAGTGTATGTAAAAGTGTAAAAGAAAATGCAGTTAGAGCAATTCCCCCACATACTAACACGTTCCATTCTGAGAGTACATTCTTAAGTCCAATTTGTTTGTTAGTCCAACAAAATTAGCCTAGGTATCCAACTAACAGAATCAACTATATAATATTGTGTTGCAGTAGGTTTATAGTACTTTTGACATACATAAACAAACAAACAAATATAAAGAAAACATTTTTTATCTTATGGTATAGTACCTTGAGAAGTACAGCAATGGTACAACGGCTGGCATCCAGGGACTGCAATTGGGTGAACAGGAAAATATGAGCTACATCACCACTGCTTTTACACTTGCTCTGGACATCCTGGGCTTGAAACAAAGACACTGTACCCTGTAGTACTGTACTGTAAAGTACACGAAAGCATGGCCACTTGTAGAGGATGCACGCATATGGCAACGCACACCGGATCCGTGAGCTAACTTATGTGGCTGGACATGCAAACACATTAGCCACTTGAAGGCTCATATGTAGGGGATTCACTGTATTCTAAACTAAAGTGAAGTTGCAGAAACACGTGCCAAATCTTAGAAAATGTAATACTGGTTATTACAGAGAAAACAAATGGCTAACATATTCTACCTAGCGAAGCTCTGTGTGCCCTCTTTTCCTAATCAGATGAGATACTGAGCATGAGCCCTTCCAGATCTCCAAAGTGTGGCCAAGAACTGCAGGGCTATTTTGGACTAAGGTTCCCTAGCTTGAACAGTTAAAGATTTCATCCACTACACGGACTTTTCAGGCACTGAACAAAAACATTCATCCAAAGTGAAACTCTGCACGGTAAATATTTAGGTAAAGGCCAAGTCCAATTTCAACAGATGATACCTGCAAGTAAAAAACAAACAAACAAACAAAAAAAACCTGCTGACATTTGGAAATGAGTGTTGGCTAAAGCAGATAAGAATGACAGCATATTTTCCCATCAGAAAACGATAGGAGTCAGATATGAGATTTGAATGACCAGGGGTACTCGCCGCACTAAAACAGTTCATTTTTAGTCTTACCTTTTTGAAAGTACCCAGAAAAAGAAAAAGAAAGAAATAAAATAAAACTGTTAGTGAGATAAACAGCACAACAAAAATCCTTCATGGATGCTGTGGTGCAAAAGTCCAGTTGTAATTAGAAGCAAAACCCAGTTCTGAATCCTTCTGCCACCCCACCCCCCTTTTTCCTCCCACCCTCCACTCTGTAATGATGTGAATGCTCAAAAGTCAAGACTGGGTTAAGAGGGGACCAAAAAGAATGTTTTAGATGAAATCAGATGTGACCCCTGGAATCAGAGGCATTTGCTGAGCATGGTTTTAATTACAGGGGCTCAGTAAGCTTCCCAACCCCATTCTTGGAGCACCTCTAAAAATGTGCACGGCCTGCCAGCCTGCCAGCAGGAAGGGTTTATAGCCTCGCACCCCATTAAAAAAATAAATAAATCAGAAGCCCCTGAGGCAGTCGCATGTTTAGAAGCAATGAAATTGCAACCTATTTGCCTGTTCTTAGACGTTTAAATTCCCAGCCCAGGCACAGCCGTACAGGCTAAGACTAAACCTTATTGTGAAGGAATTAAAATTCTTTAGCTCTGATGCAGTCTGGCTCATGGCATATGGCCCATAGCTGAAGCCCAAGGGCTCATCCTGTGTTTTCTGATCTCTCATAAAATTGTCAAGCCCTAATGGAAGGAAAGCATTTTGCGTCTTAAAAAAATCTTGGTACTTCATTGCAAACTCAAGTTCTTTAAGCAAGGCAATTGGTTGAACTCCACGAGCGAGGCCACTTCAAGATGCAAAGGAAATGAAGTCTATAAATGCTGGAGCTTGGATCTAATATCACTGGGTGGGGTGGGGTTGGGGGTGAATTTCTAAGTCTCTGGGAAGGAAGATATGAAAGAGCTTAGGACTGAAAGCGAAGGAAGAGTCACTAGCCATGGAATGGGAAAGAGTATCTCAAAATGTTTAGTTTTTAAAGAGAACAGTGCCAATCATCAGAATTGGCCTCTTCAAATAGTTGAAGTCCAGTGTTGGTGTGATCACTAATTTTATGAGTCAGCTTGGCTAGGGGATGGTGCCCAGTTACCAAACACCAGTCTAGTTATTGCTGTGGGGTATGTTTTGCATATGATAACTTATACCTTGGGTTAGATATCCTGATGATAACTCAGTCAGGAGATTGAGTAAAGCAGATTACCCTTCATAATGTGGATGGGGCTCACCCAATCAGTCAAAGCCCTTAAGAGAAAACATTGAGTGCCCCTGAAGAAAAAGAAATTTTGTCAACAGATGGCCTTCAGACTCAAGGCTTCAACATCAGTTCTTCCCTGGGTCTCCTGGCCATGGCCTGTCTTATAGATTTAAAACTTACTGACCTCCAAGAGCCAGTTTCATAAAATAAGTCTCTCTCTATGTAAATGCACCTGATTGGTTCTGCTTCTCTGGAGAACCCTGACAAACAGGGTTGGTATGTGAAGAAGAAAGAGATCTAGGGTTTGGCAGGTCCACTAAGCCCTTCTTATGATTCCCATTCATCTCCTTAAAGCCTACAACAGCCTTGCAAAGTAAGCAATTCCTCTGTTTTCCTGATTATAAAAACGGAGGTTTTGGTTGTTTCCAGAATCACAAAGCAGGAAAGTGGTAGATCTTGTATTCACTCAGGTCTATCTTTCTCCTATGCCCAAGTCCTTTGAAGGACATCACTTGGCTTGCCTCTAAGGCTTGAGGCCTTGCACCTCCACAGAGACACAGAGAGAAGCTGATCTGTAGAGAGAAATCAGGAGAGCAAGAGTCCTAACAGCATCAAGGCCTTGCTTCCATGCTCTCCGAGGCCAGTTCCACCTGCCCCTCCATACCAGGTACATGCTTGATTTTTTACCATCTTTATGGAGGTATAGTTGATGTACAACAGACCAAGCATATTCAAAGTGTACCATTTGACAAGTCTTGACATATGTGTACTTCTATGAAGCCAACACCACAATTCAGATAATGGATATCCCATCACTCTCAGAAGCTTCCTTGTGGCCTTTGGGAAGAAAGGGAAATTCCTCCAATTTCCCTTTCATTTGTTTCTGCCAGCCACCAGTGACCTGTTTTTAGTCACTATATATTACTTGGAATTTTCTGAAATATTACATACAAGTCAAGTCACTCCATACATTGTCTTTTTCAGGGGCAGGATGGTTCTGCTGTTTTTATACATCATAATAATTTGGAGATTCATCACATTGTGTTGATCAATAATTCATTATTTTTGACGACTCTAGTGGGACATGAATTTAATTCATTATTTTTCATGCCTGAGTACTATTCCATTGCATGGCTATACTACCAATTGTTTATCCATTCATTTACTGGTGGAATTCTGGGTGGTTTCCAGTTTGGAGGTGTCACAAAGAGTGCTTCTCTGAGCATTCTTGTACAGGTCTTTACGTGGACATCTGCAGAGGTCCAGAGACAATGACTTATTTTGTACTCTCCACAAATACAGCCATACTCTTGCGTGTGTTTATTTGCTTATCGTCTGCAGTTGCTTTTAAATTAAAATAGTGGAATATGTAGTATGTTGGCTTACAACACCTGAAATGCATATCTGACAGTTCCTGAACCTGCATTCTTATATAAATTCCTAGGAGTTAGTGATTAGGCATAAAATAGGTGTATGTTAGTGCTAGTCTTTTGTAGAAATGGCTAAACTGTTTTCCAAAGTGGTAGAACTATTTTACATCCCCATCAGCAGTACATTAGAATTCCAGTTGCTGTATATCCTTGCCAAAACCTAAAATGCTTATTCTTTTTACTTTTAGCTATTTCAATATATGTGTAGGGGGGTTCCCTGGTGCTTCTGACAGTAAACAGCCCACTTGTAGTGTAGGAGGTCTAGGTTTGACCCCTGGACTGGAAAGATCCCCTGGAGAAGGGAATGGCTATCCACTCCCCTCCTCTTGCCTGGGAAATCCCATGGACAGAGGAGCCTGCCGGGCTACAGCCCATGGGTCACGAAGAGTCAGGCATGACTGACCAGTGCACGTTTAATTTTTATTTTAATTTGCATTTCTTTGATACCTAATGGTATTGAAACTCTTTTCACATGTTTGTTTTTGTCAGCATATCTTTTTCGGTGCAGTGTCTAGTTTAAATGTGTTTCCTATTTGAGAAAAGGAAATTTATTTTCTTATTTGGTATTGAGAGTTCTTTATATATTCAGGGATACAAGTCCTTGGGCTTCCCTGGTGGCTCAGATGGTAAAGAATCTGCCTGCAATGCAGGAGACCTGGGTTGGATCTCTGGGTTGAGAAGATCCCCTGGAGGAATGTATGACAACCCACTCCAGTATTCTTGCCTGGAGAATCCCCATGGACAGAAGAGCCTGGAGGGCTACAATCCATGGGGTCACAAAGAGCTGGACATGACTGAGTGGCTAATCCCAAACACAGTCCTTAATTAGATATGTGATTTGCTATTATTTTCTCCCATTGGCTCCTCTTATCATTTTCTTAGCAGGATATTATACAGAGCAAACATTTTTAACGTTGATGAAAGCCCATTTTATAATTTTTATTTTATAAATCATGCTTTAGATATTATTTTTAAGAAATGTTTGCCTTACTCAAAATCATAAGACTTTCTTCTATAAGTTTTATAACTTGGAGTTTTACTAAAACTATTTTGAGGATCATTATGAAATAATCAAAAATTTTTTAAAAATACAATTTTTGTCAAATGGATATATAATCATGTTAAAAACATTTTATTTCTCTACTGAGCTGTCTTTGCATCTTTGCTGAAAATTAATAGATTCTACACATATAGGTCAGTTTCTGGATTCTCTGTCCTGTTTAGTTGCTCTGTTTGTCTGTCCCCAAGGCATTACCCCATTGTTTCTGATATTGCAGTGGGTTAATAAGACACATTGACCTGGAGGAGGGCATGGCAACCCGCTCCAGTGCTCTTGCCTGGAGAATGCCATGGACAGAGGAGCCTGGTGGGCTGCAGTCCATGGGGGGTCGCAAAGAGCTGGACACGACTGAGCGACTGAGAACAAGAAGACATACAGAAGTCAGGTAGCAAAAGTCCTCCAATTCGGTCCTTCTTCTTCAGACTTGTTTTAGCTATTCTGTTCTTTTTCATTGAATTTTAGAATCAACTTCTTAAATTCTACCAGAAAATTATATTGGGATTTTGATTATAATTGTTAAATCTATAGATCAATTTGGGAAAAACTGACTGCTTAATAAAACAAAGTCCTCTGACCCATAAACGCAATACACATTTCCAGTTTTGTTTATGTGCCCTTTAATAGTCTCAGTTTTGTCATCTTCAGTATACAGGTCTTGCAACCACCAACTGATCGGGATAAACTATTCCTCTCGCACAGTATTGTAGAATCACAAACCAAACAGCATTCTGTCTCTTCATTTAAAATGTTTGATACTTCACTAAGCACAAATTTTGCATTAATTTTGGTGTTTTAAGAGATCACTCTATAATATCATTTGTCTTTTTTTTTTTTTTTTTTTGGTGCCTCTTTAAGTTCCAGGACTGAGGTGAGTGTTTCATACAGTCCCCGCTCATTCCAGCTCATCCTTGCTTCATATCTGTGCCGTCACTTCAGTCGTGAGTGACTCTTTTCGACCCTATGGACAGTAGCCTTCAGGCTCCTCTGTTCTCGGGATTCTCCAGGCAAGAATAGTGGGGTGGGTTGCCATGCCCTCCTCCACGATGTTTAATATTTACTGATGCTAATTCTTCAATTTCAGTTTCCAGTGGTCATTCTTAGTATATAGAAATGCAATCGACTCTTGTGTATTGATCTTGTATCCTGCAAACTTCCTAAACTAACTTATTACTTTAGACACATTTTCTATAGACTCATTCAGATTTTCTATGTATTGTAGTTGGACATGTTGCCAGTTTTCTGAAAGATGTTGAATAGAATTGTTATATTTTTCTGTTAAATTTTTGGTAGGATTCATTATGGAAACCATCCGGGCCTGGCATTTTCTTTGTGGGAAGGATTTTAACTACAAATTCAACTTTCTTAACAAATATAAAGTTTTTCTGTCTCTTTTTCTTTCTTAAGTCACCTTGTGTGTGTGTGTGTTCAGTGGGCTCTTCTGTTCATGGGATTTTCCTGCAAGAATATTGAAGTGGGCTGCCATTTCCTCCTCCAGGGGGATCTTCCTGACCCAGGGATTGAACTACCATCTCCTGAGTCTCCTTCATTGCAGGTGGGTTCTTTACTGCTGAACCACGGGGGGAGTCCTAATATAACTTTATGACCATGCTAATTACTGGAGAATCTATTTATATGTCATGTTTCACACTCCTAATACTGCTAATTGACTCTTTCTTTCCTTTTTTTTTTTTTTACTGATCATTCATCTCTCTTCAAGAAAAAAGAAACACTCTGAATGCATTGATTTTTAAATTGTTTTTCTGTTTTTTATTTCATTGATTTTTCAGTTCAGTTTTTACTATTTCATTTTACTTTGAATATCAGTTGCCCTTTTTAGTTTCTTAAGATAGGAAGATTTGACTATTTTCTTTTCTAACATAGGTGTTTAGTGTTGTAATTTTTTTTACTTAACTACTGCTTTAGCTGCATCCCACAAATTGTATTATATGGTGCTTACATTTTCATTCATTTCAAAATAATATCTAATTTCCCTTTTTACTTCTCCTCTTCCCTGATAGCTCAGTTGGTAAAGAATCCGCCTGCAATGCAGGAGACCTTGATTCGATTCCTGAGTCGAGAAGATCCGCTGGAGAAAGGATGGGCTACCCACTCGAGTGTTCTGGCCTGGAGAATTCCATGGACTGTATAGTCCATGGGGTCACAAAAAGTCGGACAGGACTGAGCAACTTTCAGTTTCACTGACACTTGAGTGTGTTACTTAGTATCCAGTTATTTAGGATTTTTTCATATATATTTCTATTTCTGTTTTCTAATCTATTACTGAAATCAGATTTGGCTGCTCACTACTCAAAAGCCACAAATCAAGAGGCAAGTATCAGTAGAAGGGAAATTGCTTTAACTAGAAAAGTTGGCAATCTGGGGAGAAAGTAGACTCATGTCCCAAGACCAGCTCCAAAGGTTCTGCTCAGCCATGACAGCTGAACTTTAACAGCTTTGACAGCTTTCAAAGGGGATATAAGGCAGGGCGGGGAGGGGGGCTATCTCAGTGAATCACTGAGGCAGGAGTTTGGATTCTGCATCCTCTTTCATCGCATGCAGACTGGCTGACTCTTCAGATGTTATCTTGTCCTGGCAGGACTGACGAGGGGGCTGCTTCATTCTTACTCTTTATCTGCAAAAAGAATCAACAGGTTAAGCAAGGCATGGTGTGCATTCAGAAGAGCATAAGTTAAGAGCTAGGTTAAATTGCCTGGTGATCTGATTCTTACAATTAGGTTCTTTTAATGTTAGAGGGGAACAAATATGGGCCAACAGGAAAGGGGCAAAGAGCTGCTTTCAATGAAAAAACAATATGTACAGAGATTATATTTTGCATGAATTTAATCTAAATTATTGCGAGTTTTTGTGACCTAGAGTACAGTTTATTTTGATAAACAGTGCATGGCACTCGAATGTTAATTCTGCCATAATGTGTACTATCAAGGTCACTTAGGTCAGGCGACCACATGTGTTGTTCAAGTTTCCTCTGTCTTAATGTGTCGTCCAGTTGTTCTGTAAACCACTGAAAGAGAAATATTGAAATTCCCTAATCTGATGTGAACTTGTCTGGTTCCCCCTGCAATTTATCAGTGTGTGCCTCATGCACTGAAAGCATTGCTATTATGCACATACAGTCAAGACCCTCTGGTATGCTGGTGAATTTAAAAGCCCAGTAGAGCATCTGTGGACCCCGCTTGCACTTGCATGAACTGTTAACCATCCTGAGGTCCCACCCTGCTTCTCCATGACTAGGAATAAACAATGTCTCCCAAACTACGCCGCCTTTAGAAGGAATTATTCAAACACATATTTTTAAGGCATATGTGTTCCTCTTTTTATGGTACTGGAACTCTCACTGAGGAAGCAAGACCATGACACAAGAGGGACAGTGCAAGGCCATTTGTTAACAGCCAAACCTGGCTCAGAAATATGCTGCAGGAGCCCAAGCGGACTGGAGTTCAAGCAAGCCTGGGTCTTGCACGCGCTTTCATTCTTTTGTTCTTCCTTCCTCTTCCCTCCCTCTCTTTCCCTCCCCCGTTCCTTCCTTCCTTCCCTTCCTTTCGTACTTCCTTTGTACCTAATCAGTGTTGCTTTCTTTGTCTAAAGAGGATGCACAGTTTATTCAAATAAGATCCCTGACCTCGGAGTATATAAAGTGGGACTTGAGTTGGGCCTTGAAAGACAATAGCTGAAGGATGTATTCTGTAGGATGAAGAACGTATTTGGTACATTCACTATAAAGTGAATTCTGTATTTGCTTGTAAGACTCGAAAATTGTACATCTTCTATTTGATCCTTGTTGATCAAAAAGTAAGGTGCTTGGTTTTTTCCCCGTTGTTATTAAGTAAATGTGAGTTGAGGAGGAGATACTGATAGGTAAATAAACATTGCTAATCACATCACCTATATATAGTCACTGCAGACATTTTGGTATTTCTCTAATTTTTCCCTGTTTATTAAATGGAATCATATCCTGATCTTTTCTTGATATTCTCTTCAGAATTTTCTATTTGGTTGTAATTTTTCAACAGTGGCTAAATAACAGTTTATTTCAAAATTGCCCTATACTTTCTATCTAGATTAATAAGTTTCCCTTATTTAAAATATTCTGACAGTAGATTTTCATGAATTCTGTCTTTGTTATTTTAATGTTTTATGGGTGAAGGGAGCTTTTTGAGACCTTCTCAATTTTCAGACAAGAAACTGAGTGTGTGGGTGATTAACTGAGTTCCTAGAGCTACACTTCCCAGTCTTTACCGTGTTTGAGGATCATCTGGGGATCTTATGAAAATAAAGATTGTGATTCATACAGATGAACTTATTTGCAAAGCGAAGATAGAGACACAGACATAGAGAATGAGCATATGGATACCAAGGGGGTGGGGGGTGGAATGAACTGGGAGATTGGGATTGACATATACGCACTACTGTCTATAAACTAGGTAACTAATGAGAGCCTTCTGAGTAGCACAGGGAACTCTGCTCAACACTCTGCGGTGACCTGGACTGGAAGGAAATCCAGGAAAGAAGGAATATAGCTGATACACTCTGCCGTACAGCAGAAACTAACACACCATTGTAAAGCAACTAAACATCAATAAAAATCTAAAAAAAAAAAAAGATTATGATTCAGTGGGCTTGGAGTGGAGCCTGATGTTCTCCACTTCTGATGACCTCCCAGGAGACACACATGACGCTCAAAATATGACCCATGGATCAGGTGAAGGGTTTGAACCCTAGAATGTGTGTCTGCAAAGCCCAACCTGACCAACTACTTAGTACCGACTCTTAACTAGGATAAGGCTCCAGTGACAACTAAATCCAGGGGGAGGAAGCTTTTACGTGTAATTGAACTTAATTTGATTATCTTAGTTGGAGGATACTTTTGGAGATAGGCACGCTCTGGCTGAGTACCAGTATATGGAGAGATTTAAGGGAAATTCAGTAATGGACGAGAGTAGCTATCATCTGATGACCTTGAAGGTCTTTCCCATCCCAAGCTTAAGGTTTCATACATTAATATTGAATACTTCAATGTTTGCTGAATGGTTAGCTCCTTAGCCACTTAAGATGCAAGCAGCCACTTTCTGATAGAAGTTGCATTTCCAGTCTGGAAAAACCAGATGAAACTAGTACATTTCTGTTTTTAAACCAGACCTGGTAGGAGTTAGAGACCCAGGAGATGGCCAGAGTTGTCACATATTTGTCACATGAAAAAAATTCTCTCCCCACCTTTTTTTTTTGAAAAATAAAACCTCACATTTGAGAAATTTTCAGAAATATAATTTGCATTTGAAGAAAATGTCAGAATTATTTAACACAAGAGGGTAGCAAAAGTAAACATGTAAACGATGGGGGTCTCTTTACAAAAGGAAGATAGTGTTGCTTCTTAGTACAGACACATTTCTCTTTACAAGGTTTTCAAATGATAATGTTCTCCTTGAAACATGTTAAATGTCTGAGTCGTAAATTTCAAATTGTCACTGTCTGATGTGTTCCAGCCTGAGAGAGGAAGAGACTGCTTGCTTTTCACACAAGCTGCATTAAAACTACTGAAAGTTCCCTTTTGGGGTATTGATTTTATTTAAGTTTTCCAAACACTGGAGACCCTGATCGGTAATATGCAGGTGGGTAGGTAAGAGGCCAGTGGTAAGGAACCTACCTGCCAATGCATGTAGACGTAAGAGACGCAGGTTCCACCCCTGGGTTGGGAAGATCACCTGAAGGAGGTCACAGCAACCCACTCCAGTATTCATGCCTGGAGAATCTCCATGGACAAAGGAGCCTGGCGGGCTGAGGACCAGAGGATCGCATAGAGTCAGCCAGGACTTTAGCAACCTAGGTGCATGCAGGTAAGAGGCAATGCCTTAGAGACACTTACCCGGTGCAGCCCATCTGCTTCCAGGGTTCTGGACACCCATTTCCAGGGACCTGTCAGACTTCCCTCCATGGGCTGGATACCTGCTGCTCAGTCTATCAAAAATCAAGCTTACTATCCACCCTCCCTGCCAAACCAGGTCCTCCTCCTGATTCTGAGTAAATTTGTTTCATGTCAGTTTCCTTTTCTACAAAAAACACCAATCAGATTCTCCAACACCTGACCCCTACCTTCACATCAAGTACGGTTGATTCCCACGTTACAAAGGATTCAAAAATTTAATCTTCACTGACTCCATCCAGTGGGGAAAGGAGTACATCAAGGCTGTATATTGTCACACTGCTTATTTAACTTATACACAGAGTACATCATGAGAGATGCTGGACTTGATGAAGCACACGCTGGAATCAATATTGCTGGGACAAATATCAATAACCTCAGATATGCAGGTGACACCACCCTTATGGCAGAAAGCGAAGAACTAAAGAGCCTCTTGATGAAAGTGAAAGAGGAGAGTGAAAAGTTGGCTTAAAACTCAACATTCAGAAAACTAAGATCATGGCATCTGGTCCCATCATGTCATGGCAAATAGATGGGGAAACAGTGACAGACTATTTTTGTGGCTCCGAAATCACTGCAGATGGTGACTGCAGCCATAAAATTAGAAGACTCTTGCTCCTTGGAAGAAAAGTTATGACCAACCTAGACAGCTTATTAAAAAGCAGAGGCATTACTTTGCCAACAAAGGTCCATCTAGTCAAGGCTATGGTTTTTCCAGTGGTCATGTATAGATGTGAGGGTCCATCTAGTCAAGGCTATGGTTTTTCCAGTGGTCATGTATGGATGTGAGAGCTGGACTGTGAAGAAAGCTGAGTGCTGAAGAACTGATGCTTTTGAACTGTGGTTTTGGAGAAGACTTTTGAGAGTTCCTTGGGCAACGAGGAGATCCAACCAGTCCATTCTAAAGAAAATCAGTCCTGAATATTCACTGGGAGAACTGATGCTGAAGCTCTAATCCTTTGGCCACCTGATGCAAAGAACTGACTCATTGGGAAAGACTCTGATGCTGGGAAAGATTCAAGGTGGGAGGAGAAGGGAGCAACAGAGGATAAGATGGTTGGATGGCGTCACTGACTCAATGAACATAAGTTTGAATAAACTCTGGGAGTTGGTGATGGCCAGGGAGGCCTGGCTTGCTGCAGTCCATGGGGTTGTAGAGAGTCAGATATGACTGAGCAACTGAACTGAACTGAACTGACTCCATCCACGTTTCCACTCATTTAGGATGACTTACTGCTATTCCATCAGGTTAACATGGGCATTAGTAACCCCATTTTACAGATGAGAGAATTGAAGCCCAGAGAGATTACAGTTTGTCCCAGAACAAGAATAGTACTATTAAGCTGAGAATGGAAAAAAAAAAAAAAAAGAGTGAGGGGAGAAGGGGAGGGAAAGCCCTCCTTGAAGATTTTATCCCATAAGCGATTTGAAAGGGTAAATGCATTTTAAGAACATTCAGGGGTATTGATTAGGATTAGTAAGTGAAAATTCTTATATATATAAATCTATATAGATAGAGAGAGAGAGAGAGAGAGAGAGCACTAGTGTTCAGTCGCTCAGTCTTGTCTGACCCTGCAACCTCATGAACTGTAGCCCACTAGGTTCCTCTGTCCACAGGATTTCCCAGGCAAGAATACTGGAGTGTGTTGCCATTTCCTCCTCTAGGGGATCTTCCTGACCTAGGGATCGAACCCAGGTCTCCTGCATTGCAGGCAGAGTCTTTACCATCTGAGTCACTAGGGAATGCCAATCATTTTATACACACACACACACACACACACACGTATATCGTATATCTGTATATGATGTATATGTATACATGTAAGATGTTAATGATAAAACAAGATCTGAATCACTTTGCTGTACACCAGAAACTAACACAACATCGTAAATGAACTATATTTCAATAAAATTAATTTAAATAATACAAAACCCACATTCGAGTATGATCTGATGTTCCCTTTTGAAACAATGAACTCCCTTTATATTATACAATTATATTAAGTCCAAGATCCGCTGCTCTGCTTGCTGAAACATACCCTGGTTTGTTTTTGAGAAAGTTACCCCTTGCCTGACAGTAACGCAGAACCTTCTGGGAAGGAGCAGGTGCCAGGGTCCAGGCCCCACCTCTGGCTGGTTCTCTGGGGGCCACGTGCCCTGAGAGGCCCAGTCAAGGCCAGCAAGGCTGGCCTCCCAGGTTTCCCAAGGCCAGTGTTTTTATTGCAGTTTCCTTTTCTCCATCACAGAAGCTGAGACGACACCGCACAGAGAGCAGAAGAAGCGGAGTTCAGAAATGAGGCCTTGCAATGCTTTTGACTGATGAGATGGTTAGATAGCATCATCGACTCAGTGGCCATGAGTCTGAGCAAACTCCGGGAGTTATGAAGAACAGGGAAGCCTGGCACGCGGCAGTCCATGGGGTCACAAAGAGTAGGGTGCCACTGAGTGACTGAACACCAGCCACAAGAAAGGTTTTGACCTTAAGTCAAACTTTTCTTAAACTGTAATCTACCCCTGGTACTTTGCAGTTACCCAGGATATCAGTCTCTCCCTCCTCTATCTTCTGCTTTCTTTCCTTAAGCAACTTGAGTTGAGTTTTTTAAAATGGCCATTGAAAGACACCTAAATAGCATACCCTCTCATGGCTACTAAATGTGCAAAATTGTAAAAATAATCAAAATTTGGCAAGATTGTGGGGAATAGGCTCTCTCCTACACAACTTCCATAAATATAAACTGGCATATACATATATGTATGTGTATATATATGTGTGTGTGTATATATACACATTATATATATAAGCTTAAAAATGTATATATACCTTAGCATTCAAAAATTCCACTTAAAAATTTTTATCATAAGTAATCTGGAATGTGTGACACAAATTAGTCAGAAGAGGCATCCACAATTGTAATTTATAACATCAAAAAATTGAAGGCAAGCAGCCAAAAATAGAGGATATAGAGTGAGACACCCACACAGCACAGCCAAGCAGAATTTAAAAGACTCCTGCGGGAGAATATTGACTTGTCAAAACGTTCGTAGAATACCACTGAGTAAAGTAAAGACTATGAATTATAGGTAGCGTATTGATTTTGTTTGCTTGGTTTTAGTTGCTTAATTGCGTGTGACTCTTTGTGACTCCATGGACTGTAACCCTGAGGCTCCTATGTCCATGGGATTCTCCAGGCAAGAATGTTGGAGTGGGTTGTCATACCCTACTCTAGGGGATCTTTCTGGCCCAGGAATTGAACCCAGGTCTCCTGCACTGGCAGGTGGATTCTTTACCACTGACCCACCTGGGAATTTTACTTTTGCTTATGAGGATGTACATTTATATTCCTGTACAGATCATGAGGAGGGTATCCCCCTGTACATTATCAGTACACTTCAAACTTTTTCCTTTGTGATTATATTTATTTTTAAAATGTGCTTAATATCACAATTACAAAAATAACATTTAAGTTTTTTGAGGAAAAATAAATATTACATTACAGAAAAATTATAAAAACCAAAGAAAAGACCCCATATATAAATCCGTGAAGGGAATATAGTCATTCTCATCCTCATACAACTGGGTATCTTACATTGCAGGCTTTTTCTAGTTACTCTATATTACAGCAGTTAGAATATATGCACAATTTTGTATCCTGTTTTTCTCAGGATATTTTTTTGGGGGTATTACTTGATAATTGTGTTGGTATTTAGTGTTTTCCTAGATCATTGTCAGATATTTCTACCCATCATTCTTAGTGGTTATGTAACATCCCATGTTGGTTACCATTCCATGAATCTGTTGTACTTTTATTTAACCATTCCCATATTGTTGGACAAGGAGGCTGTATAATCCTGCAAAAATAAACTCTGCATCCCTGCAGAGTCTTTTGAATGGTTCCCTTATGTGAAATCCCCAGAACAAGGCTCATTTCTTCACCTAAGGAAGGGCTCTTCCAAAGGCACTGTGGAAATGGTGCCACTGCAGACAACAAGTTGCAGAGTGCCCTGGTCTGCCTCGCGCCAGACCTGCTTCTTACTGTCGGAGCTGTGAACGCAGCTGCCTCTGCCCGAGCCCTGCCGGGGCCATTCTTCCAGGTGTGATGGAAGCAGAGAGCTAGTGATGCCCAGAAGGAGGCTGGGACCAGCCCAAGGGCCTGCTGGGGCAAAGGTCAGAGACTGAAGCTGGGTAAGGTCTTTGTAGTTACTCCTAAGTGCAACCTAAGGCTTAGTGGCCCTTGACTGAGTCAGTATCTGACCTGGAGCCTGGTTGGCTGAGGCACTGAGCCATTTCCTTGGGTCCAAGGCTAGAAAGTGGAGACCCTGTAATGGATGGTTGCTGGGGTTGGAGTTGGGGTTGTTTCTCCCCCTGAAAGAGAGAGTAATGGAGGGAGTCTGGCCTTGGGTCAGCAGGCCTTTGGTTCTACCAGCCAAATATATGACTCTGAGGTCTTCCCGACAAAATGGGGCCAATAACACCTGCCCTGATGGGGAGGCTGAGAGCCATCGATGAGAAAATGGATAAGAAAGTCCTTCGTAATCTCTAGTGAAGTGTCCCAATGAGGGTTAAAGATCTTCCATGCTTGATAAAGGTAAGAAAATGGCCAGGGTGCCTGCTTATTCTGGCGGTTTCTACATTTATTCCACTTTTGTCGAGTGCCTACTGTGTGTCAAGTCTTATTTTAGATGCTTGGGATGCAACAGTGGACAAGGCTAGAAGGCCTTTCATGGAACTTTACATCCAACCAGGTGGAGACAAACACTGTTGTAAACAAGAGGCCTTCAGAAAATGGTACCAAGAGAAAAATAAAAGGGAGTGATGCAATAGAGATGCAGGACCAAGAGACAGGGCTTTCTTCTGTGAGCAGAAGTTCTCGAACAGGTGTGTCGACCTTGTGTGGAGTTCTGAAAGGTTGCTGCTGCTGCTGCTAAGTCGCTTCAGTCGTGTCCGACTCTGTGCGACCCCATAGATGGAAGCCCACCAGGCTCCCCCGTCCCCGGGATTCTCCAGGCAAGAACACTGGAGTGGGTTGCCATTGCCTTCTCCAATGCATGAAAGTGAAAAGTGAAAGTGAAGTCATTCAGCCATGTCTGACTCTTAGCGACCCCATGGACTGCAGCCTACCAGGCTCCTCCATCCATGGGATTTTCCAGGCAAGAGCACTGGAGTGGGGTGCCATTGCCTTCTCCGGTTCTGAAACACAGACAGCAGCAAACCAGCTGAAGATCAGGCAAGCTGTTCCGAGGACAAGGGACAGAAATTGCCAGCGCACGGAAGTGGGAGCAGCCTTGAAGGGTGCTCCAGATCGAGTGTGCGTGCCCCCCCAAATTCCTGTGTTGAAACCTAATCCCGAGTGTGATGGCATTAGGTGGTGGGACATTTGGAAGGTGATTAGGGCATGAGGGTGGTGCTTTGTGAGTGGGATTTATGTCATAAGGAGAGGCACCATTAACTAGATTTATTGTGATTATTTGGTAGTATACGCATATACTGAATCGTTTTGTGGTACACCTGAAGCCAGCACATGTACAGGTGACTCAGTGGTAAAGAATCCACCTGCGAGCACAGGAAATGCAACAGACACAGGTTCAACCCCTGGGTGTGGAAGATCCCCTGGGGAAGGAAATGGCACCCAGTCGAGTATTCTTGCCTGGAAAATCCCATGGAAAGAGAAGCCTGGTGGGGTACAGTCTATAGCATTACAGAGACGAACACCACTGACCACATACTCCTATACGTGAAACCAATATAATGAAAGAAAAAAATGTGTCCCCATGAGCTGATAAGTGATGAAGGTGGTTGATAGTTAATATAGCACAGGGGTCCCCAACCTCTGGGATCTAATGCCTAGGGACCTGAGGTGGAACTGTAAAAGAAGTAAAGTGGAATAATAATGGAAGTGAAGTGTACAACAAATAGAATGCATCTGAATCAATCTGAAACCTCCCCCCAACCAGTATGGGGAAAAATTGTCTTCTACTGAACCTGTCTCTGGTGCCAAAAAGTTTAGGGATCACTGATATAGCATACACTTTTCCCTACTTTGGTATATGTTTAAAATTATCCAAAATTAAAAGTTTAAAATAAAAATTTTATAATAACAAAAGGAAGCCACAGAGCTTCCTTTCTCTGTCATGTGAGACCACCTGCGAGCCAAGAAGACAGTGCTCAGTAGAACCCAGCCCTGTTGGCACCTTGATCTTGGACTTCCAGCCTCCAGAGCTAAGAGAACATAGATTTCTACTGTTGAGTCACTCAGGATGTGACATTTTGTTATAGGAGCCTGAAGCAAACTTAATGAGCCCATAGGTCTGTATCAGATCAGTGCAGTCTCTCAGTCATGTCCGACCTCATGGACTGCAGCCCGCCAGGCTTCCCTGTCCATCACCAACTCCTGGAGCTTGTTCACACTCATGTCCATCAAGATGGTGATGCCATCCAACCATCTCATCCTCTGTTTTCCCTTTCTCTTCTTGCCTTCAGTCTTTTCAAGCATCATGGTCTTTTCCAGTGAATCAGTTCTTCACATGTGGTGGCCAAAGTATTGGAGCTTCAGCTTCAGCATCAGTCCTTCCAATGTATATTCAGGACTGATCTCTTTTAGGATGGACTGGTTGGATCTCCTTGCAATCCAAGGGACTCTCAAGAGTCTTCTCCAACACCACACTCCAAAAGCATCAATTCTTTGGTGCTCAGTTTTCTTTATGGTCAAACTCTCACATCTGCACATGACTACTAGAAAAACCATAGCTTTGGCTAGATGGACATTTATTGGCAAAGTAATGTCTCTGCTTTTTAATAAGCTGTCTAGGTTGGTCATAACTTTTCTTCCAAGGAGCAGGGGTCTTTTAATTTGGTGTCTGCAGTCACTATCTGCAGTGATTTTGAAGCCCAAGAAAATAAAGTCTTTTACTGTTTCCATTGTTTCCCCATCTATATGCCATGAAGTGATGGAACCAGATGCCATAATCTTAGTTTTTGAATGTTGAGTTGTAAGCCAGCTTTTTCACTCTCCTCTTTCATTTTCCTCAAGAGTCTCCTCAGGTCCTCTTTGCTTTCTGCCATAAGGGTGGGGTCATCTGCACATCGAGGTTATTGATATTTCTCCCTGCAATCTACAGGTCTGTATAGGTTGTTTACAACTTGCTCCTTGGTTAGCAGAATGTCTGTAGTTAGGTCATATGCTAAACAGGGGTGAGATTGCCCTCAAAAAGCAAAGGCTGGTTTTTTTTATGTGACACAAAAAGATTCTGCAGTTTCTATGTATAAAACACAATCATATATATGATACATACACAAATACACAGTGTATCTGTGACATTAAAATTTCATGGGAGGAGTTGATTAGGAAACCAATATCTTCAAAAGGTCCTTGAAGAATCAATTGTGAGGGACTTTCCTGGTGCTCCAGTGGTTAAGAACCCTCTTTCCAATGCAGGGGACGTGGGTTCAATCCCTGGTCAGGGGACTAAGGTCCCACAAGCTGCAAGGCAGCTAAGCCCCCATACCGCAACTGAGACTCCATGCAGCCAAATAAATAAAAATAAAACAAATGAAATAAATTTTTAAAAGAGTCTACAGTGAGAAATTGACTGAGAAATATTGAGTTAGAGCCAGTCAGTGATAAGGTTTTCTTTTACAGCAGGAACATGAATTCTAAATCCTCAGACACAGTCCTTCCAACATCACCTACCATGAGCTCTCAAGAGACACATACAGAAAACCAACATGGAAGAAGGAAGCTTGTTACTAGCTGAGACTTTGGTCATCCCAGCTAAGTCGTGAGAGTCAGAAAATTCAGTAGGAGAGAACTTACTTTTCCTGTCACAGAAATGAATCCTAGAAGTAAGGAGTCCAAGACTGACACGGCAGCTTCACAGTGACCTTGAGCACTGGTCCCCTCCTCATGGTCTAAAAATGGTTGCTTGAACTCAGCCATCATGTCTAAAGCCCAAGCAGCTGTAAGAAGGAGAAGCAGAAGAAGTCATATGTCTTTCCTTTGAGGACACTTCCAAGAATTGGTGCATACCAATTCTGTTTACATCCCATTGCCATAACTCACTCAACATGACCTTTCCCAGTGGCATGGGATGTCAGAAATAAACTCTTTATTCAGGGCAGTTCAGCTCAGGTTGGATGCTGTCTTATTCAGGAAAAGAACAGATGCTGGGGGACCTCCAGCAGTCTCTGCCGCAATGTGTAAATCTCATGCGGACCCTCTGTCCTGGACGGCCCAATCTATATGATGCAGAATCAGGAGGAGTTCCTGGCCTGGGTGAAAAGAATTTCCTGGGTTTCTGTCCCTGAGGCCTTCCTCTAGTTGCTGATGAATTTTTTAAGGCAACAATGAAACAGTGAGATGCAGATGGCACATTTTGCTAAAGAACACTGGCTCCAGGTACCATTTTAATTTAAATATTGGAGAGAGAGACTGAGAAGGGAGAGAGAGAGGCATCATTATTTTTTCAGATTTCTTTATATTCTTTTACAACATTGTATCGCCCACTAATATGATCTGATTAGAATTCTAGAACCTGACTCATCCTCCACATTCACTATTTTTTCTTGCCAGGGGTAGGGGGGAGGAGGAAGAGAAGCTCAGGCACTCCTTCCTGGTGGGAGGTCTCCAGGGAGAGGCCCACAAGGGAGTGCGTGGAGAAGTGAAGTGGGGTCGCTCGGTCGTGTCCGACTCTTTGTGACCCCATGGACTGTAGTCTGCCAGATTCCTCTGTCCATGGGAGTCTCCAGGCAAGAATACTGGAGTGGGTAGCCATTTCTTTCTCAGGGGATTTCTTCCTCAGGGGATTTCCTCAATCCAGGGATCGAATCTGGGTGTCCCACTCTGCAGGCAGACTCTTTACCCTCTGAGCCACCAGGGAGCCTAGTTCACAGAGAGCACCGACTAGTTAAGGAGGAGACTTCAGAAGGGATCTTGTGGACATTACGTGCTGAGTGCTGTCATCACAGTATGAAGAGTGACTCAGTAGTGAAGACTCTGCCTGCAATGCAGGAGACCTGGGTTCGATCCCTGGGTCAGGAAGATTCCCTGGAGAAGGAAAAGGCAACCCACTCCAGTATTCCTACCTGGGAAATCCTATGGACAGAGGAGCCTGGCAGCTACAGTCCATGGGGTCAAAAAGAGTCAGACACGACTTCACGACTTTACAACAGCAATGCCATGTGGATGGAAGGAAGAGAGGAGGGGCAGGAGCCATAGATACTGTGATGTCAGAGGTGCCGGGGACGGGAAAGGGACAGTTAAAGAAGAGCAGAGAAAGGCCTTGAGTGGTGAGGATGGGAGACACATTTGGGGGATGCTTCTTGTTTAAGGTGAAGGTCACAAGATGCAGAGAATGGTAGAGGTGCAGGGTGGAGGGGGAAAATCTGTTGCAGATGGACTTGCTTTAGGGAAAGAGTGGCAAGCGTGATTCCAGTTACTCGGCTCTAAATGTCCTTTATGAAGTTAATAGATTTCGGTCGTTAAGAAACAAAGAGCTGGACCAAGAGGTGATAGATAAGCACTGAACCTGGGAAGTTTTTGAGCCCAAACTCTTCTAAACCTGGGAAATAACAACTTTGAGAGCTACAGGACATGGGGCTCTATATGTTGAAGAACCCATTCCACAGCATTGTTGAAGCCAAGGCAGTACTGGGTTGAGTCGTGTGCCCCCAAAATTCACTTGAAACCCAAGACTGTGACCTTAATTGGAAGTACAGCCTTTGTAGGCATGATCATGATCAATTTAGTGAAGATGGACTTGCGTGAGCCCTAATCCAACATGGCAGGTGTCTTTATAAGAAGGAGAAAAGGCATACAGAGATGAGCAGGAAAGATCATGTGATGATGAAGGCAGAGATCGGAGGAAGGGTCTACAGATGAAGCAAGGTCAGCCAGCAACCAGCAGGAACTGGAACAGGTGAGGAAGACTCCTCGGCTGGAGCCCTCAGAGGGAGCACAGCCCTACCAACACCTTCATTTCAAATTCTGTCCCCCAGAACTCTGAAGGGATAAAATTCTGTTGCTTGAGTGAATGAAGGAGTGCTCAGTTGTGTCTGGCTTTTTGTGACCCCATGGACTGTAGCCCGCCAGGCTGCCCATGGAATTCTTCAGGCAAGAATACTGAGTGGGTTGCCATCTCTTCCTCCAGGAGATCTTCCTGACCCAGGGTTCAGACCACCCTCCCCCAATGTTGTCTCCTATGTCTCACGCATCACAGGCAGATTTTTTTTTTACCACTTGAGCCATCAGGAAATCCCTCTTAGGGACTGGCTCAGGCCAGTCTGCTTATGGTACTTTTTAAGGCAGCCCAGAACGCAAGCACACCGACCCTGGGTGAGCTCCAGTGGCTCACCAGCACATCAGCAAAGGAGAGAGGTCTTGGGTGGGTGGCCCTCCCATGCAGTGTGTGCGCTTAGTCATGCCTGACTCTCTGCAGCCACATGGACTGCAGCCCCCAGGCTTCTCTGTCCATGGAATTTCCCAGGCAAGAATACCAGAGTGGGTTGCCGCTTCCTGCTCTAAGAGATCGTCCCAACCCAGGGATTGAACCCATGTCTCTTGCATCTCCTGCATTAGCAGGCAGATTCTTTACCACTAGCACCACCTGGGAAACCCAGGCAGGGGTGGGGGTTACAGGGAAGTGACTGGACAGACCATAGCGGGGAGAGGAGAGGAGAGGAGGAGCCAGATTCACAAGTGACAGGGCACGCCTTCAGGCCCCGAGAGGCCACTGGATAGAGCCCTCCAGGAACACAGACATGAAAAGAAGCAAGGCGCAGGCTGGCTTCGGTTGCCATGGCAAATGCACTCTCCCTCGCCGCACAATGCACCCGCCCCCCCACAATCCTGCCACTCCAGACTGTAAATCCTTCCATAAATGCCGAGCACATAAAAAGCAAGAATGCCCCTAGTCATTCTTATTTACCACTCCTAGTTTAGAAACAAAATTAATTTGTACAATGCATCAAAGTGAATATGCCCTGAAGTCTAGAAAGCCGGTGAGCTGGAGCCTTCGTGGCCGGTTCCATTGGTTGGGACGCCATGAGCAGTTCACGGGCTCGGGACTTGTCATTTCAGCTCTTGTGGTTTGGTGTCAGGCTGACTTGCACCCTAGGATCCTTGGACGTCCCGGGTGGTGCGGTGATGAAGAATCAGCCTGCCAATGCAGGAGACACAAGAGACTCGAGTTCAGTTCCTAGGCTGGAAAAGGAACGGCTACCCACTCTTGTATTCTTGCCTGGGAAATCAGGACGGAAGAGCCGGGAGGGCTACAGTCCACGGGGTCACAAAGAGTCAGACACGACTGAGCACACAGATGTACACACACGCAGGACCCTCATCTGCAAATGAGGGCATTGAGTTGTCCAAGCCAGGATCTTTTCCGTTGGAAAACTCCTACAGGAAGGCTGGCCCTGAGCAGTCAGTAGCTGAGAATGATCCCCTGACCGTCCTCTGTCTTGGATGGGGCACCCAGGGGTGCCGCTTTGCACCTTGCAGGACAGGAGGAGGAGGGTAAACTGAAGAAGGGTTTTAAGCACCATCACACGGACTTCTCACGTGACCCAAATGTCTAACTCTACTTTTTGTCTATCATTTGGGGGCAAAATAGCATATGTAACAGTGTTAGTTAGTGCTTATTGAGTCAGGCACTATCCTAATCACCTCTGATTTTTAACCTATTTTTTGATGATTTTTTTTTAATGTGGACCATTTAAGAAAGCTTTTATTGAATTTGTTATATTTTTTTTTTTTCTGGTTTAATGCTTTGACCTTGAAGTGGCTCCCCAACCAGGGATGGAACCCACACCCCTACATTGGAAAGTGAAATCTGAACCACTGGACCCAGGGAAGTCCCACCTTTGAATCTTTAAATGTCACCCTTCACCTTGTATCTATCGGGTGGGCACTGGCCGCTCTCCCGCTTCACAGCAGAGGGCGTTCGGTGCGGCGGAGTTCCGGCGCCGACCCTGCGTGCTCTTAGCTGCCACGCTCTGCTCTCTTCCTAAATGTGATCGGAGTAAAGGGACTTTATTCAACATCAAGAGACGATGGACCAGGTCTCACAGAGCAGGACCACGTCTGCAGGACTTTAGAGGGGGAGCCTCATCGTCTTTATGTATACGTCTTTTCCCATCCATCCCGCCATGAGTCAACCGGCCATCTTGAAGACACCCCTGAGGCAGTCAATTGAAAATTCACACTTGTGGGGTACAACTGCCTTTCCTCCAACATCACACAGCTGCCACTCCCTCCTCCCACATGGTCAGGATCCATGGGTTGTCCCACTGAGCCACTGGAAGTCCTTGGGACTCGTGGTTACAAGTCCCTGTTGGTGTAGCCAACCAGGAGGGTCTCCAGGATCTGTGGTCAATCCCATGTACAACATCACCTGGAAGAGAAGATGAGGCCCTGGAGGGGCGGTGTGGGGAGACGGTGACGGAATTGCTCCAATGTCTCAAGCCCCGGGCAGCGGAACCAGGATCCAAGGCAGCCAGCTAAGCACAGTGGGGCCCATGGCAGCTGCGTCTGGCCCCACATGGCCTCTTCTCTGTGCTGCTCTGACTTCTTAGCTCCAGGAAGCATCTTCCTTGGCCCTTGCCAAACCTAGAGCAGAGGAACCTTGTCTTCTGTGCAGCCTCCTTCCCTCCCCTCCCCTCCCAGGGAAATCGCTCCTCCCTTCTGTTGCTCTAGAATGGAGCGGTGGGCTCCACTCTTGTCAACTTGAGTGGTCCCTAGCCCTGCTTCTCAAGTTGAGAATTGATCCCTGCCTCGTGCCTACCCCAAGTTCACTGATCACTGTGCCATTCAAACGCTTCTTAAGAACCAAGTGCTTGGTTGACACAGTGGAGGAAGGAGAGGGTGAGATGAACTGGGAGAGTAGCATTGAACATAAACATTACCATCTGTAAAGTGGACAACCAGTGGGAATTTGCTGTATGACACAGCGCTCCAACCCAGTGCTCTGTGGCCACCTAGAGAGGTGGGACAGGGTGGGAGGTGGGAGAGAAACTCAAGAGGGAGGGGACTTATGTATACCTATGGCTGATTCATGTTGTTGTAAGGCAGAAACCAACACGGTATTGTACAGTAATTATCCTCCAATTAAAAATAAAATATATTTTTTTTTCTTAAAAAAAAAAACCCAACTGCGTTAGGAGGCTCAAGGTTTGGTGCTTTTCAAAGAAGAGTTAAGGCTGCTCCTTGCTCCTGGGGGCTGCTGGATGATCACAGATTTCTGGTTAAAGGGAAGCTTCTTGGAGATCTTGTCAAAATAGCTTCCTGGATCCCCTTGGGGAGAATAGATTTCTGCAGGTCTGAGGTGGAAATTAGTTTTAATGTGCTCCTAGAGGACATGCTGTGAGCATGGACTGGTGCCCTGGAACTCCTAGGTCAGCAAATGGTCCCTTCAGACAACCAAAAATCCAAGGTCACACCCAGGCCATGTGATAACCAGCTCTTGTCCAAAGGGAGAGCTTTTTGTCTTTAGCCAACTTTGGTTTTCTTCCTTTCCCTTCATTCCGGGTGTGCCTGAGCTTGATTTTATAAGAACAATGACTCAACACTGACTCACATTCTGTTCCCAGCCACCTCTTCTTTCCTGAACTAATTAGGGCCTTTTTTCATTTCGTCAACCTACTCTAAAAGGTGTGTGTGTTGAGGAGGAGTAAAACAGAGCCTCTCTTACTGGTGGTTCTGCTCTCAATTTTACATACACACAACAAAATACTTGTCCTCACTCTTTTTTTCCACTTCAGGTTCAGTTCAGTTCAGTTCAGTTAAGTCTCTCAGTCGTGTCCGACTCTTTGCGACCCCATGAATCGCAGCACGCCAGGCCTCCCTGTCCATCACCAACTCCCGGAGTTCACTCAGACTCATGTCCATCGAGTCAGTGATGCNTCGTCCCCTTCTCCTCCTGCCCCCAATCCCTCCCAGCATCAGAGTCTTTTCCAATGAGTCAACTCGTCGCATGAGGTGGCCAAAGTACTGGAGTTTCAGCTTTAGCATCATTCCTTCCAAAGAAATCCCAGGGCTGATCTCCTTCAGAATGGACTGGTTGGATCTCCTTGCAGTCCAAGGGACTCTCAAGAGTCTTCTCCAACACCACACTTCAAAAGCATCAATTCTTCGGCGCTCAGCCTTCTTCACAGTCCAACTCTCACATCCATACATGACCACTGGAAAAAGCATAGCCTTGACTAGACAGACCTTAGTCGGCAGAGTAATGTCTCTGCTTTTGAATATGCTATCCAGGTTGCTCATAACTTTTCTTCCAAGCAGTAAGCGTCTTTTAATTTCATGGCTGCAATCACCATCTGCAGTGATTTTGGAGCCCCCAAAAATAAAGTCTGACACTGTTTCCACTGTTTCCCCAGGTAACGAAGTGTAAAACTCAGCCCCTTATCTAAGCTTCATATACATCAGATCACAAAGCAGCTTTTACAAACTTTGAAAGTCTTCACCAGAGAGGGTCATATTTATGCCTCACAGTAACTATGATGGAAAAGACCTCCTTATTCCAGGTTGAAATGTTCCTAAATTCTTTTATCATCAAAGCTTTTGGGGATGGAGAGCTGAATCACTACTTCACTGTGTGGACGTGTTAGTGGCTAAACTTGGGCCCACTTATTCAATCTACCGACGCCAGATTGCATGAAGCAAAAGGCAACGTTTATTGTAAAGGCACACACACAAGGAAGACAGGTGGCTTGCACTCTAAAACCCCGAATGCCCTGAAGAGTTTCAGCAAAGCATTTTTAAAGGCAAGGTGAGGGAGGGGCATCCCAGGACGTGCGATCAGCTTGTGCGCAGTTCTCTGGCTGGTTGGTGGTGATCAGGCCTTAGGCACCAGACTCTGGGGGCTACATCCCATGCTCATCAAGGAGCGGTCGCTGTGGTTGTTCAGCCACTCAGTCGTGTCTGACTCTTTGTGACCCCATGGACTATAGCATGCCAGGCCTCCCTGTCCTTCACTATCTCCCGGAGCTTGCTCAAATTCACGTCCTTTGAGTCAGTGATGCGATCCAACCATCTCGTCCTCTGTCGTCCCCTTCTCCTCCTGCCTTCACTCTTTCCCAGCATCAGGGTCTTTTCAAATGAGCCAGCTTTTCACATCAGGTGGTCAAAGTATTGGAGCTTCAGCATCAGTCCTTCCAATGAATATTCAGGGTTGATTTCCTTTAGAATTGACTGGTTTTGTTCTCCTTACTGTCCAACTTCTTCCCTTTGGTGGTGGGTTTTTTTTCAGCATCTGAACAACTCAGCAAATATGCACCAGATACTATTATTCAGATACTTCAGAGAGGAGCCAAAGCAGAGGATACAGGGGCTGGGTCTGTCCTGGGAAGAACGGATAAGGTCCTGCTCCATTAACAGACGCTCTGTCCATGGTCAAGTTCAGTTTCCGTCTTGCTCTTTCTTATACTCCTGCCCTAGATATCAAATCCAGAGGTGCTGTAGCTTTGGTTATTTTGGACTTTTGGTTATTTTGGTGAACATTTAAACTTCAAAGAGAGAAGACTACCATGACCTACAATGTGTCCTTCTCTCCAAAAAAAAAAAAAAAAAAAAAAACAATTCAGGGAAGAGACCCCATGGCTTAGCAAATCCAGCCACGTTTTCAGAACACGTTCCGAGTTCCTGCTTTGTAAGAATCCACATTTCCACATACTCAGTGCTACCTCAAATTCAGAAAATTATTCTTTTTTGAGAGGAAGGATACCTCCTCCTCTATCTGCCAGTGGGACCTCTCTTCCCTCAGCTCCCCCCTCTCAGTTACCATATCCTGAGTGTTTCCTTCCAAAGGACCCCAGGCACCTCCAGTTCCCCGTGTCCTGAAGGGAAACAACTTCTCTCCAGAATCTATTTCAAAACTCTCCTCACCTACTTGCCTCTTTGTAAGATTTTATTTTTCCCCCTGAAGACCTCCTTTTTGGATGCTATGGATGCTATGCTCATTCTCAAACATAAATGAACTGGGATAATTTATTATGTCCTCTTTTTCTAAATACTGAACTGGAAGGAATGCACTTATGCATGAAATGGTTTGAAGGTGTGAAAAAGGAGAGGGGTTATACTGTTTCAATCCTCACTACCATGATTTTACAAAGAACACTTTAGTGATGACAGTATCTGATCTTTATGTATAACTTTCCAAAGTGCTTTCACATATATGATCTCATTAAATTCTCACCCCAAAAATAGTGGAGGAAAAGCTCTACAACCCAAAGATCTGAATCTGAGCCCGCCCTTTGCTTCCTACTCACTTCCTGAACTTCAACACCAGGCATAATCTCTGGATCTAATCAAGATAATATAATGTTACCTCAAGGGTATTTAAGCTTCTGAACATGTGTGGAAGTACACTGTGAGTCAATGGCCTCCAAAGGCCTCTAAGACTCTACCTTCTGTGAAGTTACACCTGGTAAAGTGTCAACTTTCTCCTGTGGTCCTACTGTGCATTATCTTATTTCCCAAGCAGGCAGTGTTAAAATGACTTATCTAACCTATAGGCTCCTTATTCATTTCTGTGGTCTCTGAGTCGAGGGCCCTGCCACTATTCAATAATAATTTATTCAATGAAAGGATGAACGTTTAGCAAATGGGGTCATTGGGATTATGTTTACATCTCTGTTTTCAGTTGAAACCCTTCATTTGGATTGAGGTCTCCTTCCCTAATTGTGTTCTGAGCTCTGATCAGAATGGAGGAGTGAGCTTAATTTTTCAGGAAACTCAATAAAATACCTCCACACGTCTGTTGAGACTTTTGCCCTTGATGAAAACAACAAACATTATAAATATACGTACGTATATGGAATAATTATTCTGAGAAAAACAGGATGAGGACTGAGTGAGGCTAAGAAATAATGACCTCTTGTTACTGAACTAAGGAAGAACAGATAGCTAATTGATTTGCCGAGACATTACCCATGGCTGGAAGTTAACCTGGAATTTGATCTCTAGTTATAACACACGTGCAGCAGGATGAAACGTGAGGTTTTTCTTTTTTTAAGGCATCACTGCTGTTCAGCTCCTCCTCAAGAACTCTCCTAATTCATACATGAGTCTAGCTTCTCTCACTCATTGACATTTAGTAGTTGAGGCCCACCTCCAACCCGTAATATCAACCTGTCACTTTGGTGAAGTAACTCCCCTGCTGGAGGGCAGGGGAAAAATCAACTGAGAAGAAGCCAGAAGAAAGATGTAAGCGGGACACAACTTGACCAATCCTTTGCAACGTCTTCGACATCCACAGTTTGCCTGATTGGACAGCAGGACACGAGGATGCCTGATCACTTGCTCCTTCCAGTTCCGTGGAGCCAAAAGTCTCACTTGTGGCTGCTCACGCCAGTTGCCTGCTGACCTTTTATGGGTTGCAACCCCGCGTGCTTGAGCAACTGATTTGTTCCAGCTGCAGCTATATTTTCTACCTTCCTTGTTACTTAATTGATCCTGGCTGTGCCTGGCCCTGGAAAGAAGCCCTCCTGGACCTTGCAACATATGCTATATATCCTGTATGTTCTCCTGTGTCCTGACAAGGAACATAAAAATCAGAAATGGCAGGAGACGAGGGGAGGGGGGGAGTCCAGTGAAACAGTATGAATGCAAACCTCTTGGCTTGTCTCCTTGTGTCTCGCAAACTCAGTCCGCTGCTCCCTGGACCAACTGACTTTCTTCCTGCAGACAGCTCATCTCTCAAGACAAGCTATCTCTTCAGATTTTAAAAAACTGTAATCACCTACAGACCTTTACAGACAGAAGAACAAAAACAGAACAAGTGGTTTCCTTTCCTTATTCTTTGTTCTTTATGCCATATACATTTCTAAGTTCTTTTCTTTTGCTTCTTATATATATATATGTATATGCACATTTTATTGAGGTATAGTTGACTTACAGTGTTTTAGGTGTATATCAAGGGGATCCAGCTATACATATACACATATATTATTTTTGAGATTATTTTCCATTATAGGTTATTACAAGATATTAACTATAGTTCCCTGTGCTATACAGTAAACCTTTGTTGTTTGGTGCATATCTATTTTTTTAATTAGAAATCTAGCATTCTATTCACACTCTGTCAAACAAGTGGAATCAAAATGTCATGCATTTTTTAGTTAGCAAAAATTCACAAGTTTTCTAATATATATATGTATGTATACAAAAGCTTTTCTACTACACTTGATGAAAGCTTAAAAAAGAACCTCAAAGAAAGAAGAGATGAAGAAATTGGAAATCATTAACTAAATAAATGGGAGCACTAAATAGGAAATAGAAAAAGTGAAACAAAGTAGATAAAAGAAAAGATCACACTTCTAAGTTCTAAAGAAAAATTTAGGAGGCTCTTTTATTTATTGTACAACTTAGGTGAAGAATCTGCCTGCAAGGCAGGAGACCCGTGTCTGATCTCTGGGTTGGGAAGATCCCCTAGAGAAGGAAATGGCAACCCACTCCAGTATCCTTGCCTGGAGAATTCCATGGATTCTCCTGATGGGCTACAGCCCATGGGGTCGCAAGAGTCAGACACAACTGAGGGACTAAACCACCACCACCACCACCAAGGACTTGATGGAGTTTTGGCTCCAGGGAAAGAGAACTGAGTTAGAGTTCTAGCCCTGCTGGAGCTCATAGCCATACAAGGGACAAAGATACAAAAACAAATAGCTGCAATATCATGGGATGTGTCTTAGTCAGATCACCAATTCCAGTGAATGATGAATGACCTCTGGGTCTCCCAAGACACTTCAGTGGATCTGCAAAGTCCAAACACTTTTTATCATGAAACTAACATGGTATTTGCCTTTTCACCCTCTTTCTCTTGTGAGTGTAAAGTGGAGTTTCCCACAGACAATGTGACATGTGAAGTCACAACGGCTCACAGAAGTAAATAGAACCATCGAGTTGGCTTCCGTTAAACCAGGCACTAAAGAGATGTTCAGAATGTAAAACAACACACTCTCCTCATGATCATTTTCTTTTCCAAAATACAGCTGTTTTTCCTAAAAACGTTTCCATGATTTACTATGATTTTTAAATGAATTAACAAAGAATTCTCAGAATCAATTTCTTATATAGTTGCTGTTCAGTTGCTAAGTCGTGTCCGATTCTTTGCGACTCCATGGACTACAGGCTTCCCTGTCCTTCACCATCTCCAGAGATCACAGAGTCAGACAGGACTGAGAGACTGAGCAAACATACAGTTTATAATTTTGCTGTGACAAATATGTTCAAAGGATGAAGAGAAGAAAAAATCTTCCAGAATCTAGAGTAAGAAGCTGCCTAATCATGTAGACAGGAAAATGGTGAGGTCTCAATAGAAGAGGTAAGATTTAGGGCAGGTTTTGGAGGTTGAGTTGAAGTTTGCAGAGAAAGAAGGAAAGAATGTTTCAGGTAGAAGTAGCTGCATGCTCAGAGACATAAAAACAAGAAATGGCCAAAAGGAAGAGAAATGATAGCCCAGATCTAAATAGTGATCGGCACTATTGTCAGAAGATGATTGCTGATTAATGACCAAACCAATGCTCCAGGGGAAAGTGTTAAGGATGCCAGGATGATGAGGGGTCGGGGGAGGTTGCTCCAAGCTCAGAGAAAGCTTCAGGTGCAAGATCAGGTTAAAAGCAAAGAAAGAAATAGCTGCAAAGGTTAGAGAGGTTTGAGGCTTTGATTTTTAATCCATTGGGATATAATTCTTTAAACTTGAGTATTGAGGAAGTTGTCTTTCGGGTATTTGTCAGCCTGGGGAATGAGCTTCTTCCACTTCTTGGGGAAATAGAAGGGAGCCTAAGTATTAATATAAAACTTTATGTTGTCTGTATAAAAGCTCTTAGGAGAAAGACTTGAAAATCTCATATGGCCTCAGCATCCCTGAGGAAATGGTTCAGACTAACACTTCCTGTTATACTGCAAGAGCGCTTTGAGAGTGAACACATCTGATGAATTCACCTTCGACTGCACCTGGTCAGGTATGGATCAGGCTAACCAGCTCCTCTTTCTTACTGTCATAGCACAGAGAGAGGAAAATGAGATTTAAGTTCAAATGAAGTATGAGTGGGAAAAATCTGTATGTCATATAAGGACATTAGTAAGTGCCTTAAAAAAAAAAAACAAAAAACTTTCATTTCATATCGGAGTACAGCTGATTAACAGTGTAATAGTTTCAGGTAGGCAGCCAAGAGACTTAGCCATACACACACATGCGTCCATTCTTTCCCAAGCTCCCCTTCCATCTAGGCTGCCATGTAGCACTGAGCGGTTCCCTGTGCTATACACTAGCTCCTTGCTGGTTATCATTTTAAATGCAGCAATGTGTACATGTCCATCCCAAACCCCCTAACTATCCTTTCTCCCCATCCTTCTCTCCTGTAACCAAAAAAAATATGGACTGCTTCACGAGTTTGCACATCATCCTTGCACACAGGCCACAGTAATCTTCCCTGTACTGTTCCACTTTCAGTACATGTGCTGCTGAAGTGAGCACCTTTTTTTTTGGTGTTGTTGTTGTTGTTCTTTTGGCTAAAATGATAAGAACAAAGAGTTCTAATGCTGTGTCCAGATAGAATTTATTTTAAAACAGTTTGTTGTTGCTTTTTCATTTTGTTTTTTGCAGAAATTGTCACCACTCTTTCAATTCCCACTTTGCCATGTTGGGATTGCCCAGAGTGTGTGTCCTGTAAGAAGACTAGAAATAATTTTAAATTGAATAGATCCATGATGGTTTTAGGTTCCCTGGCAAAAAATTTCGCATGGGTAAATCATTTTCACTGAAAAGCAGTTAGGAGAATAGGTGAAGAGAGGAAATGAACCAATTTTATTTTTCTTTTCTAACTACACCTTCTTTAAAGACCAAAGCTGAGGTTTGCAATTGGCAGCTAGGAGAAGCTGACAGCTGCATCTTTTCAGATTGGGGCACAGACTACCCTCTAACTCTTTACTCTTTGTGCCTGGAAAATGTGACTCTGCTCAGGATTTCAGGCAGAAAATAGTGTTTGTTATTCTTCAAAGACTTCTATTGGCTTCTCTTGCTGTCTTTCTGGATGTGCCTAGAAGGGACCCATTGTGTACAAAGCTTGTCAGCACCATTATTTGTGATTCAGAATACATTTATTAAGCCTCTGGTATAGACCTGTCCCTATAGTCGGCAACAAGGATGCAGAGACAGACGAGTTCTTCCTGTCCAGAGGTCACCACATTTACTGAGGGAGTCAGGAGGGCCAGCTGCTGCGGGAGTGACAGTGGGGACTCCTGGGCCCCCTGGGGTGTCTGAGGGATGCTCTGAGGGAGGGGACAGCCTGAGGTGAGACAAGAGGGACCAGACAAATCACCAGGGACCTGGGAAGTGGTCACACACAGCGAGAAAGATGACCGAGAAATCAAGGGACAGTGTGGGATCTCCTGTAGCCACAGTAGCTTCCAAAGCCTGCAGCAAAGTACATTCTGGTGAGCAAGGAGGGAGCATCTTGAGAGAGTTAGAGACACAATGTGTGGGGCCTTAGCGTCAGGGGAGGTGGTGCATCCATCAGGGTCCTGACAAGGGCAGACAGAAAGGTCCACTCACAGAGCAGGGTTAAGAGACCAGTGACGCCAGTGGATTGCAAGCGCTAGGAAACAGACAAGGCCAGGACCACTCCCAGGGGAGAAAACAGTGAGACTGGGGCTGCGAGTACGGTCACCCGCCAGGAGACGCTTTAAAGGGACCATGCCATAGCTGGAACTCGGGCTCTGCAACAGGGAGGAGATGGGAGGCCACGCCTTGAACTCTGTTTCCTGTAGACTTCCACCCTACCCAGCCCCTCCGTTGGCCAAAGTCAACCAGCAGCCAGAGGGCAGCCGAGCTCTGGGAGGCAGGGGTCAGGGGTCAGTGCTCAGACACAGAGCATCCACATTATCACGTTCTGTATCTAAAGCACAATCACAGTCTGTGTTGACCTTTACACAGATATTAGGAAGGTTATTTTATAAGTTTTAAGACATGCCAAGTGAAACACAGGGTTTAGATAAGTATTATAAACATAGGTAATTATGATAAGCTTTTAGTAACAGCTGATGGGTTTCCTGTGTTTTGTTAAAAACACATACATTGCTAAAACCCACCTTCTAACATTTAAGACCTAGATTTGTTCTTCCTATAAGCCCTGGGATGTTTATTTGATTTAGTGACTATTTGGTGGGAATTCAGTTGAATTTTCCTTAGTGATTTGTATATACCTGTGAGGCACATTAGGAGGAATCGTGTGAATGGAAGAACAGAATATGGAGAAAGAAAACATTTGCTGAATACTTATTTAATTCACTTCTGTTCAACTGCTCAGTTGTGTCCAACTCTGTGACCCCATGGACCGCAGCATGCCAGAATTCCCTGTCCATCAGCAACTCCAGGAGTTTACTCAAACTCTTGTTCATCGAGTCAGTGATGCCATCCAACCACATGATCCTCTGTTGTCCGCTTCTCCTCCCGCCTTCTATCTTTCCCAGCATCAGGGGCTTCTCCAGTGAGTCAGTTCTTTGCATCAGGTGAATACTTACTATGTGCCTACAATCTCATTTCAACTTCACAGCCACCCTCTAATTTCTTCACACACTGTAGGTGAGATTACCTCAGAAGCTCATTACAAACTCATGGAACCAGGATTCAGACCTGAGTCTTTGCGATGCCAAAGCCCATCCTGTTTTCAGAATACCAGTGTCTTGTGTTAACCTGTCATGTGGTCTCATACAGTAAAGGTTCCTGCTGGAAAACAGGCTAGTTACCTTTTTTCTTTCCTCCTCCTCTCCCTCTTTCTTCCTTCCTTCCTTCCTTCCTTCCTTCTTCTTCCCTCCTCCACTTTCTTGCTTCCTTTCTTTCTTGCTATTATTTTGTAAACTCAACGTGTCACAGGCAACATTTTTTTCATCTCCCATCTCTGATGCTTCCTTTAGAAAACAAATCCTATATGATAAATGGTATAACCTTTACCTTAAATAGCTACTAAATAGATCAGCATTGCAGAAGCTCATTTCTACATGAGCCATCTGTGTGAAGAACTCCTATGACAAGAAAACAGAAGCCTGCTTTTAGAGGCTCCTAAGGAAGAGAACAGCTTATTACAAAGAGTTTCTTTGCAGGGATCATATTTGCAAAACTTGATCTGAAAAGAATACAGTAAGGAGGTATGTGGATTCTGTCTTACCTGTACTGGTTTCAGCGTTATTTGAGTTTTAAACTTCTGGAAAATTTTATCTTCCATTGATTCACATTTTGCCATGGAATCCAATTCTTCCCTGGATGTTTCAACTGAAAAATCATCAACGGAACTATTAGAGCAACAGGAATAATCATGACAACCTGACCATTCACATAGGCTGAGGGAACCCAGTTTGAGATAAGTCAAGTAAGGGTTAAATCAGAGAGCAAAGACCAGATGTTTCTATATGCTCTCCCTATTCATTCATTCATGGAAATCAATGCTTTAAGACCATCTGAGTTTCCAGGTGCTCCACAAAGCATTATTTACTATGCTGGTGCCCACTGAACACTTCTTAAGCTTAAAATTGAAAGAACAGACTCAAGTCAAGGCCCCAGGATTGCACCCAGCACATCACAGGGTACCCAACAAATGTGAGACTCTCTGAGCATACTGTCCTCATCACTCCTGCCAGATACACCCTGATGGTCATCTCTAAGATGGGGAAACAGTGGCTAACTTTATTTTTCTGGGCTCCAAAATTACTGCAGATGGTGATCGCAGCCATGAAATTAAAAGAAACTTAGTCCTTGGAAGGAAGGTTATGACCAACCTAAACAGCATATTAAAAAGCAGAGACATTACTTTGTCAACAATCTATCTAGTCAAGGCTATGGTTTTTCCACTGTTCAAGTATGGATGTGAGACTTAGACTGTGAAGAAAGCTGAATGCCAAAGAATTGATGCTTTTGAACTGTGGTGTTGGAGAAGACTCTTGAGAGTCCCTTGGACTGCAAGGAGATCCAACCAGTCCATCCTAAAGGAGATCGGTCCTGAATATTCATTGGAAGGACTGATGCTGAAGATGAAACTCCAATACTTTGGCCACCTGATGCAAAGAGCTGACTCATTGGAAAAGACCCTGATGCTGGGAGGGATTGAGGGCAGGAAGAGAAGGGGATGACAGAGGATGAGATGGTTGGATGGTACCACTGACTCAATGGACATGTGTTTTGGTGGACTCCGGGAGCTGGTGACAGACAGGAAGACCTTTTGTGCTGCGTTCATGGGGTCACAAAGAGTCGGACATGACTGAGTGACTGAACTAAACTGAACTGAACAGTTTGAGCATCTTCTACCTCACTGAACTCTGGTTTCAAGTCTTTCCATGTCACCTGCATTTCTTTTCCCATCTTTACACTTGTTCACTCAGTCATCAAATAGTCATCAAATGCTCACCATAGACCCCCCCCCATTCCTTCTCCACATGCAGCTCCCAGAATTCCCGTGTCACAATCCAGCCACCATGGCCCTCTGTGGCCCCCAACAGGCTGGTGTCTCTCAAGAGAAACTTCTGTCTTTGTAACATGTATCAAACTATAATGTTGATACACTGAACTGGGCTTCCCTGGTGGCTCAACTGGTAAAGAACCCACCTGCAATCCAGGAAACCCTGGTTCAATACCTGGGTTGGGATGATCCTCTGGAGAAGGGATAGGCTACCCACTCTTGTGTTCTTGGGCTTCCCTGGGAGCTCAGTTGGTAAAAGAATCTGCCTGCAATGTGGGTTCAACCCCTGGGTTGGGAAGGTCCCCTGGAGGAGGGCACAGCAACCCACTCGAGTATTCTTGCCTGGAGAATCCTCATGGACAGAGGAGCCTGGCAGGCTGCAATCCATGGGGTCTCAAAGCGTTGGACACAACTGAGCAACTAATCACAGCACAGCCCCCTCTGAATCAGATAAATGAAGATCATCAAGCTGATGAATTTGAGAAGGCATGAATGGTGCACACCATCACATTGGGGTCTGACAAGGGAGCCGTAAATGCCTTTCCGAGCAGGGCTCCATCAAGTCTATGAACATATACGAAGTTTCAGTGTAACCTTTAGGGCTTTGTAAGTGCTGTTCCCTCAGGCCCCAGGGCGTCCTCCAACCTGTTTGACCCAGGAGACCTCAAACTCAAGTTTCAGCTAAGAACCCAGCTACCTTGAGGAAGCTTTCTTTTTCTTTTTGAAGATTTGAACATATACAAAAGGAGAACGAATACTGTGATGAACCCCATCTACCCATCAGCCAAGTCCAGCGCTGTCATCTCGTGTCCACTGCCGCTTGCTCTGTGGACCTAGGAGGGAGGAGCCAAGTTGGGTGGAGCAGGGATTTTGCCCAAAGGATCAGCAGCGAGCACTAGATGGGTTGCAAACACGGAAATGACATGGTCAGACCCGCTTTCCAGGGAAGACCACTCTGATCTTTGAAGGTGGATGAGAAAGGGGCAAGACTGAACTTGGGGATATTGAGGAAGAAGGTGTTGCTGGGAAGTAGGTGGAAACTTAAAACGCAGTGGGGGATGGGGTCCCTGCACAGGCAGATGGAAGGAGCTACAGCTGATCTGTGTAAGGCATGCTTCAACATCAGCAGGGCGTGGGGACGAAAGGGTCCAACTCGGGGAGTTTGAGAAGCCTCCTTGTAGAATTGAACGGTGTGAGCGTCTTCTTCAAGCCAAGTAAAGACAAGAAGCTATAACTGTGCCTCCATGCAAAGAGAGCTTACCCAGCAAAGAACATTGTTTATGGCGCATTGGTAATTAAACTTGACCCTCTCTTCGCTACACTCCACCGACCTTCAGTTAGAAGGACCCCAGCATCTGTGTGTTGTTATTGTCATGAACAGCGTTTCTACCACCACCCCTCATCTGAATCCCCGGCAAGTCTACATGGTTCTCTCAGAGTCATTACCGTGGGCACTCACACTTCCATCATAAAACCTCGCATGAATGTTTCTCACAACCACTTTGCTTTCTCATTGAGGCTGTTCAAATGTCAGTGGTTTTAGCACTGAACTTAACCTTTACGTATTTTCACCAGAGTCTCAGAAACACAGCCTGTGCTGGATTTTCTTCACGGCGGTGGGTGGGAATGTTTTATACACATAGTGATAAGCCAAGAATTCTGGCAGCACCATTGAATTGCCTTTGAGACATCGTACATGTTTGAGCAGTTTCAATAAGGCAATGGGGCTCCATTGCATTCATTGCCAAGTACATAAGAATCATTCATTTATCATTCATTCAGCAAAAACAAAAAATGTTCACTCGCTTAGTCATGGCCAACTCTTTGCGACCCCATGGGCTGCAGCACGCCAGGCTTCCCTGTCCATCACTAACTTCCCGAGTTTACTCAAACTCAGTTCCATTGAGTCAGCAATGCCATCCAACCATCTCATCCTCTGTAATCCCCTCCTCCTCCTGCCTTCAATCTTTTCCAGCATCAGGGTCTTTTCCAATGAATCATCTCTTCACATCAGGTGGCCAAAGTATTGGAGCTTCAGCTTCAGCATCAGTCCTAATGATTATTCAGGACTGATTTCCTTTAGGATGGACCGTTTTGATCTCCTTGCAGTATAAGTGAGTCTAGAGTCTTCTCTAACATCACAAGTCTTCTCTAACAGCACAGTTAAAAATCATCAATTCTTTGGCATTCAGCCTTCTTTATGGCCCAACTCTTACATCCATACATGACTTCTGGAAAAACCATAGCTTTGACTAGATGGGCCTTTGTCAGCAAAGCCATGTCTCTGCTTTTGAATATGCTGTCTAGATGTGTCATAGCTTTTCTTCCTAGAAGCAAGTGTCTTTTAATTTCATGACTGCAGTCACTATCTGAAATGATATTTGGAGCCCAAGAAAATAAAGTCTGTCAATATTTCCATTGTTTCCCCACCTATTTACCATGAAGTGATGGGACTGGATGCCATGATCTTAGTTTTTTGAATGTTGAGTTTTAAGCCAGGTTTTTCACTCTCCTCTTTCACCTTCATCAAGAGGCTCTATAGTTCTTCTTGCCATAAGGGTGGTGTCATCTGTGTATTTGAGGTTATTGATATTTCTCCTGGCAATCTTGATTCCAACTTGTGCTTCGTCCAGCCAGCATTTCTCATGATGTACTCTGCATATAAGTTAAATAAGCAGGGTGAAGAATACAGCCTTGACATACTTCTTTCCCAATTTGAAACCAGTCCATTCTTCCATGTCCAGTTCTAACTGTTGCTTCTTGCCCTTCAAACAGGTTTCTCAGGAGGCAGGTAAGGTGGTCTGGTATTTCCATCTCTTTCAGAATTTTTCACAGTTGTAATCCACACAGTCAAAGGATTTATCATAGTCAATGAAATTACTGAGGACCTATTCTGGGACAAGTACTTTTAGAAGCCATGAGAATATGAGACTGAACAAAATAAAGTGCCTGTCCTCATAGAGATTAGATTCTAGTGCAAGAGATATATCCTTGTACAGATAATGGATCAGGAGGTGATAACTGCTATATCAAATTTGAATTGTGTTAAGAATTGGATAGAAGCCATTACTCCAGTGGCTTCCACCGAATGGAGAGGCTGTATTTGATGTAAGTGGTTAGGAAGGAGTGTCAGTTATCTTTTTCACTTCAGAAATTCTGAAAGATAATTGACCTAAATGTGTCTGAGAACTCGCTTACTTTCTAAAATGTGTCTGTAACTTCAAAATCAACACTGGTGGCACTTTCCAAGTCATTCATGGATTTTTGCAATGTGGAAAATTTTGAATCACCTGGTGTACACATTTCCAGCTGAGGTCCAAGGAGGCAAGGCTGTCTTCCTGTCTTAGTTTCCATATCATAAACAAAGGTCCTTTTGAAGGTCCATTTAGTGCAATGTTTTCTGCATTTTTGTGCTTATTCTTGGTGATTTGTTGTTTAAATGGCCCCTGGAGCATAGTGTTGAAGTGAGATGTAGTATTCTTAAGTTCAGGAAGGTGCAGTATGTCTTATGGAGGAAATATATGTTAGAATGACGTGTGATACGGGGGGAGATTCTTAACCTCATTGGGCTTCAGTTTATGATCTGTAAAACAGAAATAATACAAGCTTATAAGGAGGGTTGTTGTGAGGATTAAATAAAATAATAAATGAATGCCAATTATTTGGCAATAGCTACTTAAAAATATCATCTAAATTTTCTGCATCGAGGATATCTTGCTAGAGAAAATTTTATAATGGGAGATAATTACTTGAATTTTTTTAAAAAAATAAACCTCTTCGTAATTGAAAAAAAATATGACAATCACATGCTCAGAACTGAAACATCCAGAGGGGCATGCATGGATACTGACCTCTATCTTATCCCCAGTCTCCCAGTTCTTCTCAGAGGCAACCATTGCTAACCATTGTATATATTTCTAGAAAATTTAGATGCAAACACAGTCTTCATGTATATAAAAGATTTCAGAAAAAATAGCTTTATTTTAAAATGTAAGAGTCCTTACAATTCTTCAGATTTAATAATTGATGGTTACAAGAACACTGGGGTTTTGTGCTATGATTTACCTCATGTTGCTCTCAAGGAGGGGTTTGCCCCATCTGGATGAACGCCCCGTTAGAAGCAGTTAGAGGCTGAGCCACTTCACTAGCAAAGGGCGTCCATCTAGTTCTGGCTCCCTGGGCCCCGTTCCCTCACCTCTGCCATGCTGTCTCCAAACCTCAGTCAACACAGTGACTTACCTGTCTGCTTGCATCCACTATCTCATTCTTCCTTGCTCTGAGAACTTGCATCACTTCAGATATGAGTTGGCAATCTGTTCCTAGGGATGACTTATGATTGATCTTAAACAACCAGTGTACTCTCTTTCCCAGGAAACTAGTTTCAAAGTTACTATGTGACCCAGGTCCCCAGGGCAACACAAAGAACACTCTCCTCCTTCCTGTTGTTGGAGATTTGGGTGTGTGAATTCGCTACAGCCATTTTGCGTGTCTTCATAAGAGGAGGCGTTGGTGACACACTGGGGTTGGCCAACTGCAAAGATGAAGAAGAGCCTGGACCCTGGTGACATTGCTGTGCCACATTGAGGACTCTGACCTTTCCCACAACAACCCTGATTAGGCATTAAGTATTTGCTTAGGAAGGGGTGAGCAGAAAAGAGAGGTGTAAGGTGATCAACCCTGCCTCTTACACAAATGTCTTTGGCTGAAATATGGAGAGAGTGCTGGAGAGGATCAAAGCAGAGAGTGAAGGCTCTTGGGAAGTCTACTGCAAGTGTCCTGTGAGACGGGGTGCTGACTTGGCCTAGAGAGGAAGCAATGCAGTGAGGCCTGGTGGGTGTGGGGGTTTCAAGAAAGAGGGAACAAATATGGGCGAGCACTCAGCTCCCCAGAGTAAGGTGTCAGAGTGCCTTGGAAGCATGGGGGCTTGGCCCTTCTCGAGGCAGCACCATCCCCTGAGACAAGGGAGAAACAGAAAGGACAGGGAGGGGTAAAATCAGGAGTCTGATTATGATAACGCTGAAAATAAAGTGGTTTGAGACATATCAGCTGAGGCTGAATAAATGACTGCATGTATGGATACAAAAGAGGAATGCCCATTAGCTCTATAGACCCAAACAAATATATTTAAATATGTATTTAAATATATTTTCAGGTTTTTAACTCTTCTGTATCATTCTTAGCCCTTGTACATGATAGTGATGGTAATGGTGATGACGGTGTTGATGATGGTGTTGGTGATGGTGATAGGTAACACTCATTGATAATTACTCTGTTCTAAGCACTTTGGTGGGCTTCCCTGGTGGCTCAGTGGTAAAGAACCCACCTACCAAAGCAGGAGATGTGGCTTTGACTGCCGGTCCAGGAAGATCCCCTGAAGAAGAAAATGACAACCCACTCCAGTATTCTTGCCTGGAAAATCTCATGGACAGAGCAGCTTGATGGGCCACAGTCCATGTGGTTGCAAAGGGTTGTACACAGCTTAGCAACTAAAGGTCAAAAACAAGCACTTTGGTACAGTATTTTACTTTTTTGTTACTAATCCATTTTAGGCCCAAGATCACATAGCCAACCAGTGGCAGAAACTTGATCCAAACCCAGACAATGTGTTTCATAATGTGGGATGTTAATAATATTTCACTGATAGGTTGTGGTGAACATTACATTTAAAAATGATACCAACTTATGTTTATGAAGCACTTATTATATGCCAGACACTGTTTTAAGTGCTTTGTATGGATTAACTCATTGAATTCTTACAACATTAGGAGCTAAATACCAGTAATGTTGTCCTCATTTTACAGATGAGAAAATGGATAATACTTTGCTTATATCAGACAGAGGATGAGATGGCTGGATGGCATCCCTAACTCAATGGACATGGGTCTGAGTGAACTCTGGGAGTTGGTGATGGACAGGGAGGCCTGGCGTGCTGTGATTCACGCGGTCCCAAAGTGTTGGACACGACTGAGCGACTGAACTGAACTGAACTGAACTGAAGTAAGTCAAGGAGAAGGCAATGGCAACCCACTCCAGTACTCTTTCCTGGAAAATCCCATGGATGGAGGAACCTGGTAGGCTGCAGTCCATGGGGTCACTGAGGGTCGGACACAACTGAGTGACTTCACTTTCACTTTTCACTTTCATGCACTGGATAAGGAAATGGCAACCCACTCCAGTGTTCCTGCCTGGAGAATCCCAGGGATGTGGGAGCCTGGTGGGCTGCCGTCTATGGGGTCACACAGAGTCGGACACGACTGAAGCAACTTAGTAACAGCAGCAAGTAAGTCAAAGGCGAGATTAGGACCCAGAAAGTTTTTCTTCAGAGTCCATAATGTCCATGATGTTTTCCATATGTTATTTCAGACTCACAAAGTGTTTAAGATAATTCTTACTACAGGGCAAGCACAGGATGCCACTTTCCAGGATATTAAAAGAAATTTGTCTCGGGACTTAACCAAAGACATTGATGCCTTGCAAAAGATGAGTAGCTAAGCCCATAGCTCCATTAAAGGCTAAGTGCTAAGATATAAGAACATCTGTCACAAAGTAGACGCCCAACAAATGTCTGTTAAATGAATAAATAAATGAATGAGCTCAGGATGAGAAAGCTAACTAATCAAAATTTTAAGACCTGTTCTGTCACTGTTCCTCGAGTCAGCCTCTTGGAAATGTCATTTCTCTTCTTGGGTCTCAGTTCACTCACTTGTAAAATGTGTTGGTTGAACCATTAGGGAGGACAAATGGTCTACCTGATCCACACCATCATTTCCTTCTCCTGGCCAGACGTTGCTAATCCATCACAGCACCATTTCCTACTCCTGATCCTTGGGCAGACATTCCTAATCCATCACAGCACCACTTCCCTCTATGCCCAAGACCACCTTCAAGGCCATGCTCTCGGAAATCATCCAGCACCACCACTCCAGGTTCAATCTGTGAGCAGACCCTGAACTCCATGACCTCTGAAGTCCTTCCCAACTCTGACATCTCATCAGTCTGTGAAAGAAAGACCTTTTCTTGAGACCTTCTTCTGCAGGAATCTACTACTTTCAAATGTCTTTATTCAACCCCAAACCTACAGCCTTGGCTAGATGGGCCCGCTGAGAGGGGAGAACAGGAACCACATGCTGACGGGGTGGTAATCTGTTCACGCGTCTAGTTGGTGATGTTGAAACTGCCGTGGCCACTCAAGGCCACACGCCACTGTCAGCAGCATCCTTCATAAGAGGCATTCCCAGAGTCCTCAGGAGTACTCAGCATTTTTTTTTCTTTTTTCACAAGAATCCTGCCCCTCCTAAATTCCTTTCCAGTGTGCCTATTCTCAGCTGCTGTCTAGAAGCCCTGAACAAACCTAAAGGAGAGGGCTCTTCTGACCCCCTCAGCCTCCCTCCACATTCCTAGAAAAATGGGATTCATCTTCTGAGGGTAAGGGGGAGGTTGTAGAGCCTCCTCTTGCTTCCCTCCGCCTTCTCTTGCAGCTGTACGCTGAGCCTTTAGTGAGCCCTTTGACCAGACACATATTTTCAACAGCTTTGGAGCTATTTTGCACCATCTGCTTTTCAGTACTGAAATCAACAACTCTGTCTTGGAGAAATATTTTGTATCTCTCCCAGTCCCCTCTCAACACTGAATGAAGACCTGCTCTCATTTGAATAAGGGGATAACAATATTTATAATATGGTTTTATACATGTGCAGACACCAAACCAACCAAATGAGCCTTGCTGGGTGCCTGCCATCAACCAGTCTCCACACACACCGTGTAGACTGGCTACCAGGCCAGGGACTCCATGGGAGAAGGAAGGACTGGAAGATCCCACTTAACTGCCAGTATGAGCCTCAGCAAGTCTTTTCGCTACTCGGAGCTACAGTTCCTTCATCTGTTCAGTGTTTCTGTGGAAGCATTTGCTTGATAGCTACAGAAGTGAGACCCCTCATGCTCTGCAGATAGGAAGGGACTGGCAAAGAGAAAGAACAAGACAGGGTGGTATAAGTATCTTACATTAGAGCAGTAGTTCTCAATCAGGGGACATTTGGCAATACCCAGAGATGTTATTTGTCACCATTGGGGGACACTATGGTATCTAGAGGGTTGATGACAAAGACCCTGCTAAGCAGCTTACAATGCATAGGACAGCCTCACCCCTCCCTACACACAGCAAGCAATTCAGTTCAGTCCAGTTGAGTCGCTCAGTTATGTCCCACACTTTGCGACCCCATGGACTGCAGCACACCAGGCTTCCCTGTCCTTCATCAGCTCCCAGAGTTTACTCAAACTCGTGTCCATTGAGTCAGTGATGCCATCCAACCACCTCATCCTCTGTCATCCCCTTCTCCTCCTGCCTTCAATCTTTCCCAGCATCAGGGTCTTTTCAAATGAGTCAGTTCTTCACATAAGGTGACCAAAATATTGAAGTTTCAGCTTGAGCATCAGTCCTTCCAATGAATATTCAAGACTGATTTCCTTTAGGATGGATTGGCTGGATTTCCTTGCTGTCCAAGGGACCATCAAGAGTCTTCCACAAGAGCAAGCAATTATTCAGCACAAAATGTCAATAGCACTTCGGGTGTGAAACCCTAGGTCCTAAATGAGGAGCTCTGGATCCTGGTCTTAACTCTGCTGTGAATATGCTCTCTGATAAAGAAGCACTTAACCTATCCGGGCTTCTGTTTTCTTACCTCTAAAATGAAGACATCAGCTTAGAATTGCCTGCCACAGAGTGAAGGAAAGTTGTAACACACTTTTCCTAAAGCTATGGTTATTTATGTAGAAATTTTGTCCCTATCACTGATGTTATACTGTGCTTTGTTGGAAAGGGTGATAAACACACCCTTCTTTTAAGAATGACCGTGGTTGATAACTTGAAAAACATCAACGTATTTTTAGCGAAATGAAAATTCAACTTCCATATCAGTTCTGCAAACTTTAAAAATTTTGTTGATGAAATCAAATTTGGAGGAACTCAGCCTACATGATCTCAAAGGTCTCTTTGAGGGTTGACAAGCTATGATTCTGTTCAAAGTGATTGAAATAAGACACTGGAAGGTTGATGGTCCATAGAGTGTTATGCCTTTCTGAAAAACATACTGTAAAAACCAAGCTTCATTCAGTAAACCAGGAGCTACTCTATGGATTCCAGGTATTGGAATTAGGAGGCTTTACAACCACTGGAAGAGCTGGGAAGTGACGGACAGAGCGGCCACCACTGACAGTCACAAGAAGTCGCTGCTGACACCTTTGCTGTGAAGCACAGAAGCAGGCGGCTCTCAAGAATGTGTAGGAAGACTGGCCAATTTTATCTTCCGGAGGACACCTACTGCAACTGCCCCGGGGAAATCATAGTTTCTGCTCGTCAACCTTCCCAGTCTCTTGAGTTCTTCTTAATGGCAAATCAAGGGAAGTGGATTTGGGATTAGGTGAGAACTGTATACTGTCCCCCTGCTTATTTAACTTCTATGCAGAGTCCATCATGAGAAATGCTGGGCTGAATGAAGCACAAGCTGGAATCAAGATTGCCGGCAGAACTATCAATCACCTCAGATATTCAGATGACACCACCCTTATGGCAGAAAGTGAAGAGACGCTAAAAAGCCTCTTGATGAAAGTGAAAGAGGAGAGTGGAAAAAATTGGCTTAAAGCTCAACATTCAGAAAACAAAGATCATGGCATCTGGTCCTATCACTTCATGGCAAATAGATGGGGAAACAGGGGAAACAGTGTCAGACTTTATTTTGGGGGGCTCCAAAATCACTGCAGATGGTGAATGCAGCCATGAAATTAAAAGATGCTTACTCCTTGGAAGGAAACTTATGACCAACCTAGATAGCATATTCAAAAGCAGAGATATTACTTTGCCAACAAAGGTCCATTTCCACTGGTCCTGTATGGATGTAAGAATTGGACTGTGAAGAAAGCTGAGCACTGAAGAATTGATGCTTTTGAACTGTAGGGTTGGAGAAGATTCTTGAGAGTCCCTTGGACTGCAAGGAGATCCAACCAGTCCATCCTAAAGGAAATCAGTCCTGGGTGTTCATTGGAAGGACTGATGTTGAAGCTGAAACTCTAATATTTTGGCCACCTCATGTGAAGAGTTTACTCATTGGAAAAGACCCTGATGCTGGGAGGGATTGGAGGCAGGAGGAGAAGGGGACGACAGAGGATAAGATGGCTGGATGGCATTACCGACTAGATGGACATGAATTTGAGTGAACTCTGGGAGTTGGTGATGGACAGGGAGGCCTGGCATGCTGTGATTCATGGGGTTGCAGAGTTGGACACGACTGAGTGACTGAACTGAACTGAACTGAGAGTTAGACCATAAAGAGCTGAGTGCTGAAGAATTGATGTTTTCAAATTTTGGTGCAGAGAATACTCCTGAGAGTCCCTTGGACTGCAAGGAGATCAACCCAGTCAACCCTAAAGGAAATCAGCCCAGAATATGCTGATGCTGAAGCTGAAGCACCAATACTTTGGCTACCTGTTGAGAAGGGCCAACTTATTGGAAAAGACCCTGATGCTGGGAGAGCTTGAAGGCAAAAAGAGAAGGTGATGACAGAAGATAAGATGGTTAGATGGCATCACCAAGACAATGCACATGAATCTGAGCAAACTCCAGGAGATAGTGGAGGACAGGGGAGCCTGGTGTGCTGCAGTCCCTGAGGCTGCAAACAGTCGGACATGACTTAGTGACCAAACAGAAACAGCAGTCTTTACTTTTCCTCTGCGATGGTCGGGGGGCCTTAGAAGGGATGGTAGGCTGACCACATTCAACACACACACACTAAAGAGACACATACCATCTCATCTCCCACCCACTTCATTCTGCTGTATCCCTACACAGATGCCTGGGGTCAACCACACTGAGACCTGGACAGCTTGCCTCTGAACGCGTGCTTCTCAACTGCAGGAGAGAGGAATTTGTAAAAGGGGGGCTGCCATGAGTGAAACAAATCAACACTGTTTACAAAAATGCCTGACTTTTTAAATAATTCCTGGCCCGATTTGCAAAGATTGTTGAGATGCTTGTTGGAGTTTTCAATTCCCCATTAGCATTTTGTAAGCCAACAAGTCCCTGAGATTCAAATCCTGTGACCAGCACACAAAGCTATAAAACACTGTTCTGCTGATGCAGTAATTGCCTGACATGGCTACCTGGTTCCAACTCCTGCTTAGTATGCAAATCTGCTCCAAGAATGCATTTGACAATCACTTTTCTGTCCACAGAAACTGCCCCTTGACAGAAAATGTATTCCTAAAATGACGTTTTTTTTTTTTTGCTTTTAAAACTAAAGCTTGCAAGTCCAGTGGTAACTGAGAGCAACAACATATGCTTATAATTATGATTACCATCAGGGAATTCAGCCTTACAGAGGGAAGGGAAAGAGGCCCGGCAAGGGGGAGCACAAAAGCTCTGAAATACAGCGGAGGAAGCGCGCCCAGCCAGGTTGGCTATTCTGGGTAACGGGAGAAACTTGATTGTGGAAAGCAGCACTGGTTTCCCTCCAGACTCGAAAGAAATGTTGCGTGGGCAGAATGAGAAATGCTGACAGACAAAATCAGGCCTTAGGGATTTGCCTTTCATGGTGGGCTAAAGTAGCCCTCACAAAAAGGCACCTTGTCCTGTACCTGCCCAAAGCATGGACCTTTAAACCCAGTGGCCACTCACTCCAGCCCCCGTACAACTGCCCTGCTCCCAGAGAGGGCTTGGGGTCCACTTGCTTCTACTCTGGTTCCCTAGCATATTTCTGGATCCCAAGCATGAATTTGCAATCAAAGAAGCAAGCCTTTGAATCCCAGCTCTCAAGCTGCATGATTTGGGCAGGTAATGCAACTTCTCTGACCTTCAGCCTTTCAAACAGGGATGGTAACACCCACCTCCCAGAACCATCATGAGAATTAAATCACACAGACAAAGTAAAGGAATGCCTGGTGCCCAATGGCCACTTAATCGGCGATGACTGCTCTTCATTGCACTGTCGGGTTGGCTCCTGAGCTTCTTGGTGTCAGCTACTACTTATGGCTCCATTCTTTTTAACATTTCAATTATATATTTTTAATTGAAGGATAACTGTGCTACAATACTGTGTTGGTTTCTACCATATATTAGCATGAATCAGCCATTTGTTGCTGTTGTTATTTAGTCACCAAGTCCTGTCTGACTCTCTGAGACCCCAGGGACTGCAGCAAACCTGGCCTCTCTGTCCCTTATCTCTCAGAGTTCTGCCAGGCTCATGTCCATTGAATCTGTGATGCATCCAGCCATTTCATTACCCTCTTCTCCTCCTGCCTTTCTCCACCCTTCCCAGCATTAGAAACTTTTCCATCTCTTCACATGAGGTGGCCAAAGTACTGGAGCTTCAGCTTCAGCATCAAGCCTCCCAATGAGTATTCAGGGCTGATTTCCTTTAGGGTTGACTGGTTGGATCTCCTTGCAGTCCATGGGACTCCTAAGAGTCTTCTCCAGCACCACAGTTCAAAAGCATCAATTCTTCAGTGCTCTGCCTTCTTTATGGTCCAACTCTCACATCCGTACATGACTCCTGGAAAGACCACAGACTTGACTATACACAACTTTGTCGACAAAATGATGTCTTTGCTTTTTAATACACTGTTTAGGTTTGTTCTCCAGGAGATCTTCCTGACTCAGGAATCAAACCCAGGTCCCCTGCATTGCAGGCTGATTCTTTACCACCTGAGCCACCAGGGAAGCCCTCTGGTCTCTGGGAGGGGAATGCAGATACAGCCAATGTGTAGCCTGGTTGGGGAGCTAACCCCCCATCTCACTCTGCTTTCTCCCTCAGATCTTTCACCACTTTTTCCCATTGGCTGAAACTACCAGGATCCTTAGGACAAGAGATCTTGCAGATGTAGTTCATACACAGTCCTGGACAGAGGTCAAGGTGGAAAAACACGGAGAGTAGATCTGGAGGGATAAGCTGAAAATATTCTGCACCCTTCTGGTCTCCACAAACCCTTAGGAAGGATAACAGGACAGAAAAATGTGTAAATGCATAATTGCAACCCCGGAGTTGAATGCAATCTTCAACAGACAGCAAGAGGGAGAAAGTAAGTTCACTGGCAGAACTAAATCAATCATCACCAGGAGAGAAGCATTTGCTTCTTTCCTCGGAGCATTAGTAGATCATCATTTGGGCAGGGGAAGGAGTGATAATATTTTTGAATCAGCCAAGACACAGAGGTCTGAAACAATATAGAAAACTATATATTCATCTGGGTTAGTGTAGACTCTCCAGGGGAAAGCAGGTTGTGATGAGGTCAAGAAGCTAAACCGGGGCCAGACCCTGGAGAGATCTACAAGTACTTTATTAGGTAAAGAGTGTTTTGGTCTCCCTAAGGCAATGGCGAGACATTGAATAATTTTATAAGATTTTAATTTAAGAAACTTCCTTCTGGCAGTTGGGAAAATAGATTAGAGAAATATGATTTGGTGGCAAAAGATCTTTTAGGAAACTATTTCAATCGCTTAAGTGAGAACTAAGGATGATGTAGTGTAGGGAGAAGATCTGATAAAGCTCCCTGGCTGCACAGGTGGAGAGTGCAAAGCACCTGCAGATTACTGGCTTAAAGTGGAGCCAGGACCACTTAGGAGGCGGATGACACAATGAAAAGGAAGGTCATTACTAACGGCTTGTGATGATAAACATGCTTAGATACCTAGGTATTAGGCATTCGAAAAGGCAGTTATTTTTCTAGCAACATCATACCATAACATACTCTTTTCTTATCTCCTGAGAGAGAAGCTTGAGGAGAGACTCAAACTAGACGGATATTGTACACGGGCTTCTGAATCTAAATGACCACAGATTTATAAAATCGTAAGACTAGTACAAAAAAGCAATTAGATAATGGACCAATACATAATAAAGAAAAGTTAAGTGCCATGGATGAAATTTCAAGTTGCAAGGAAAATCTCTGTACTCTCAAGATTTAACTCTGAGTACTTACAAACATGAAAATGGAAAACTGTCTCTAGGGGTCCTGTATTTTGGTAAAGAAGGAAACTGCCAAACTGACCAGGTTTGGGATTTATTTGGCTAACAAGCTCTGATTTAATACTTAGTATGTGCTAGGAACTATAAATCATAGAATTATATTAGGTAAAAAACCCACCTGCTAATGCAGGAGATGTAAGAGATGGGGGTTCAATTCCTGGGTCAGGAAGATCCCCTGGAGGAGGAAATGGCAACCCATCCAGTATTCCTGTCTGGAGAATCCCATGGACAGTGGAGCCTGACGAGCTTCTGTCTGTGGGATTGCAAAGAGTTGGACACCACTGAGAGATGGAGCCTGCACATATTATATTATCAGTCTCTTTTGATTCTCATTAAAAACTATTACTATTATTATTATTACTATAGTCTTTATAATACAGAAGGATTCTACTTTTTTTTCCTATTCCTGTCCAGGCTGGGTTGACATGAACAGTAATCAAGTTTCTGCATTGCCCAAATATGCCTCTGTTAAGAAATAAAACAGGACACAAATTCCCCTCCACACTGTGCAACCTGATGGAGGGTGACATCCATCTAGAAAAAGAAGCATGTTTGTTGTTCATCCACCCAGGAAAGTTTCCTTTATCCTGCTTCACACAGAGGCTGGAAGCTGACCCAAATTCAGATCCCATGAGGCCAGAGCTGCTCAGGAGATGAAGGAGGAAACAGAACAGGTTCCATCTTGAAAGCAGGACTCCATCTTGGGCCAGACTGTGGACTTTGAGCTCTATGCCCAGAATCTACGGAAACAACATACTAACTGGAAAAGTAGGCCCCTGGAAGGAAGAGCCCCACGGCTCTCCATAGCTAAGAGACTACCCTAACTGTCTGTCTGTGCAACCCAATAGAACCATACATTCTATTATGCTTATTGGGGTATGACCTCAGGCCTATTGATAATTGTCCACTGTTAACTACCTAGGCTTAAGGCATATTAATCACGGATTAACTTTGATTGTCAGGGTTTGGGGAGGTGGATTTGGGCACGTACACTTAGGGTATATAAGGTTTTCACAAAAACTTGTCGGGGTCCTTGGCTAAGAGGAGACTCTGCCTTGGGCCCCCCGGTGTATTAAGCTGCACCCCACTATCTGCATCGTCCTTCTGAGTGAGTTTGTTTCCCAGAACACGTGGCTACAACAGAGACACTAGGATCTCAACAGTCCGTCAGACACTTCCTTGTCAGTCAGGACATTCCACTCCAAAGTTCCACAGGTGGGAATCTAGTCCCCTGTCTCCTGTTGACATTTTGCTCTGAGTAGACTAATCACCCCAACCACAATTAAGATTTCAGGAGGGCAGCCATGGAATTAAAAGACACTTGTTTCTTGGAAGGAAAGCTTTGAGAAACCTAGACAGTGTATTCAAAAGCAAAGACATCACTTTGCTGACAAAGGTCTGTCTAGCCAAAGCTATGGTTTATCCAGTAGTCATGTATAGATTTGAGAACTGGACCATAAGCAAGACTGAGTGCCAAAGAATTGATGCTTTTGGACTGAGGTGCTGGAGAAGACTCTTGAGTATCCTTTGGACAGCAAGGAGATCAAACTAGTCAACCCTAAAGAAAATCAATTCTGAATATTCATTGGAAGGACTGATGCTGAAGCTGAAGCTCCAATACTTTGGCCGCCTAATGTGAAGAGTCAGTTCATTGAAAAAGACCCCAATGCTGTGAAAGATTGAAGGCAGGAGGAGAAGGGGGTAACAGAAGATGAGATGGTTAGATAGCATTACTGAGTCAATGGATGTGAATTTGAGCAAACTCTGGGAGATAGTGGAGGACAGGGGAGACTGGTGTGCTTCAGTCCATGGGGTCACAGAGTCGGACACAAGTTAGTGACTGAACAGCAATCCAATCACAAACCTATGATCACATGGTCCCTGCTAACCTCTCAAAACATTTGTGTCCTACTGGGAGGTTCTAGGATTAGGATTGCTGCAGAATCTACTCAATAATGAGCGACATACATTTGAAGCAGTTCTCTAACTCAAGGAAGCAAAATATGGTAAAACAATGGAACTTTCCATCAAATATCAATAATTGAGCTCATTTGGGAGGGGGAAGGAAGGTGCTAGACTTGTTAGCTCACCAACCATTGCCTTGCTTTATCTCTCTTCCTGAGTTTGGAAACCTGAAGTGCAGTCCATCAGAACTCCTGTCCCCAGAAAGCTAAGAGCCAGATAACAATTCTCCGTAGAACCTGAGGCTTCCATAGCACTGCCTCCTGATCACACCTGTGACTCAAACTGGACTTCTGCAGCCCCACCCAGGAGATCTGAACTCTTTCTAACAAAGCCCAAATTTCAGGAAATGCGTCCTTGATAAAACAGACTCACTCTCTGGTGTTGGTTCTATGTGTCTTTTGAGATGAGAAATGTGTATTTCTTATCTTATCAGTAAACAGGGATGCACAGTCATCAGTGATTCTGCCCCTCCAAATGTGAATTTCTGAGCCCCAAAGGTACCCAGGAAGAACAAGCCCTGCTATCTAGAAGTCATTTATCTACAGTCACTTCCTAGAGTGAGTACTGAGGAGCTGGGAGAGGGGCAATGTTAAAAAAACAGACAAGACCTTGGCCCCCGGATAGCTGAGATGCATATGAAGAGAATGATTTCAGTAAACCCAGACTCTTGCAACTGCCCATACATACAAAAGTGCTAAATTCCTTAACTTGAGATATCTGGTTTTCCTTAATTAACAATAATCTTTTGATGTTCAGATGATCTGCTTTTTGTTGCAAACTTCTATTAAGCCTGACCCTTCCCCTTCACCCTCACCCCCTACCGACTCTCAGGGTTGCTTGAAATGTGTCTCTGGAACTCGAAAACTTACACCGAATAAAAGATAACGCTCAGTTTCTAGGCTGCGTGTATTTTTTCAGTCAACGCAGATAGGCAAGATCAAGCTATTCATCTTGGTTGCCTAAGAAATAAGTCACAAATATAGTAAGATCAGAGCAACATGGGCTTGGGGGTTGAATAGAATTGAGTTCAATGCTAGAATAGCCACTTATTTGCTATGTGTCCTTGAGCAAGTTGTCTCACATCTCTGAGTCTTAATTTCAAGATACGTAATATTAAGAGTGCCAATAATTACAGGTATTGCTGTAAAGATAAAAGGATTCCCTACAGAGTGCCGAGTGTAGTTGCTTGCAAATATTAGGCATTTAATAAGATACTTGGAGGAACTGGATGATTTATTTCTGTCCAGCTTATTTCCATGTCCCCAAAGAGCCTTCTTTCAGGTAGCAGAACAGGTGACACTAGAGAGACTTCATTGGTGACCCCCCTGATAGTTCAGTTTGTAAAGAATCCGCCTGCCATGCAGGAGACCCCGGTTCGATTCCTAGGTAGGAAAGATCCCCTGGAGAAGAGATAGGCTACCCACTCCAGTATTCTTGGGCTTCCCTTGTGGCTCAGCTGGTAAAGAATCTGCCTGCAGTGTGGGAGACCCGGGTTCAATCCCTGGGTTGGGAAGATGCCCTGGAGAAGGAAAAGGCTACCCAATCCGGTATTCTGGCCTGGAGAATTCCACAGACTGTCTAGTCCATGGGGTCACAAAGAGTTGGACAAGACTGAGCGACTTTCACACTCACCCAACACTAGCCTGGAGAGGAATAACATGATTGTGTGTGCTTTATTAAGTATCATTTGCCATTGTGATATTGTGGCCTATAATAAGGAATTTGATCTTCATCCCATTCCTGGCACAGAGCTCTGAAAAACCCTTGGAATTTTCTAAGTGAATTGGGCAATAAAACTCTTTTGTTATGTTAATGAGATGCCTTTGGGGAATCCCCCAGGTAACTATGAGGGCTGGTTGCCAGGGGTACACGTTCAGTTTCAGCGCAGTTCAGTCACTCAGTCATGTCCAGCTGTTTCCGACCGCATGGACTGCAGCATACCAGGCCTCCTTGTCCATCACCAACTCCCAGAGTTTACTCAAACTCATGTCCATCCCGTCAGTGCCATCCAACCATCTCACCATCTGTCGTCCCCTTCTCCTCCCGCCTTCAATCTTTCCAGCATCAGGGTCTTTTCCAATGAGTCAGCTCTTTGCATCACGTGGCCAAAGACTGGAGTTTCAGCTTCAGCATCAGTTTTTCCAGTGAATATTCAGGACTGACTTCCTTTAGGATGAACTGGTTGGATCTCCTTGCAGTCCAAGGGGCTCTCAAGAGACTTCTCCAACACCATACTTCAAAAGCATCAATTCTTCAGCACTCAGCTTTCTTCACAGTCCAACTCTCACATCCATACATGACCACTGGAAAAACCATAGCCTTGACTAGATGGACCTTTGTTGGTAAAGTAATGTCTCTGCTTTTTAATATACTGTCTAGGTTGGTTATAACTCTTCTCCCAAGGATCAAGTGTCTTTTAATTTCATGGCTGCAATCACCCTCTGCAGTGATTTTGGAGCCCCCAAAAATAAAGTCTGCCACTGTTTCCACTGTTGCCCCATCTATTTGCCTTGAAGTGATGGGACCAGATGCTACGATCTTAGTATTCTGAATGTTGAGCTTTAAGCCAACTTCTTCACTCTCCTTTTTCAGGTTCATCAAGAGGCTTTTTAGTTCCTCTTCACTTTCTGCCATAAGGGTGCTGTCATCTTCATATCTGAGGTTATTGATATTTCTCTCGGCAATCCTGATTCCAGCTTGTGCTTCATCCAGCCCAGTGTTGCTCATGATGGACTCTGTATATAGGTTAAATAAGCATGGTGACAATATACAGCCTTGATGTACTCCTTTCTCTATTTGGAACCAGTCTGTTCTATTTGGAACCAGTCTGTTCCATGTCCAGTTCTAACTGTTGTTTCCTGACCTGCATACAGATTTCTCAAGAGGCAGGTTCGGTGGTCTGGTATTCCCATCTCTTTCAGAATTTTCCAGTTTTTGGCGATCCACACAGTCAAACCTTTGGCATAGTCAATAAAGCAGAAGTAGATGTTTTTCTTCTATTCTCTTGCTTTTTCGATGATCCAGTGGATGTTGGCAATTTGTTCTCTGCTTCCTCTGCCTTTTCTAAATCTAGCTTGAACATCTGGAAGCTCACATACTGTTAAAGCCTGGCTTGGAGAATTTGAGCATTACTTTACTAGTGTGTGAGATGAGCGCAATTGTACGGTAGTTTGAGCATTCTTTGGTATTGCCTTTCTTTGGGATTGGAATGAAAACTGATCTTTTCCAGCCCTGGGGCCACAGCTGAGTTTTGTATCAAGGGGTACAAAAACCTTGGTGAATAGATTTGAACTTTCAATCCCTACCTTAGACCTCCAGGGAGGCGAGGCTAGAGGTTGAGTTCCATCACCACAGGCCAAAGATTTAATCAACCATGCCTAAGTAAAGAAGCCTCCATAAGACCCCAAGAGGTCATGGTTCAGAGACCTCCAGATTGGTGAAGCAGAATATATCTATCTCTGTGCTGACAGACTGGGGCCCAAAATCCACGGAGACAGAAACTCCTGCATTTGAGGTCTTTGAGTCTTTGCCCCAGGAATCTTTTCATCCAGCTATAGATCCATATAACCAGTTTCCTGCATTCTAGGAGCTGCCCAAGAAAATTAATCAAACCCAAGAAGAAGGTCACAGAAGCCTCTATTTGTACCCAGTTGGTCAGAAGTACAAATAACAACCTGGACGTGTGATTGGCCTGATGTGGGTACAGAATTATGGGACAGAGGCTTTAACCTGTGGAATCTGATTGATCCTGTGACTCTTGTTGTTGTTGTTCAGTTGTTGCTGCCCAGTCATGCCTGACTCTTTGCGACCCCATGAACTGCAACACGCCAGGTGGCCTTGTTCCTCACCATCTCCCAGAGTTTGCCCAAGTTCATGTTAGCATATTGGACACCTTCCGACCTGGGGGACCCATCTTTTGTTGTCATATCTTTCTGGCCTTTTATACAGTTCATGAAGTTCTCACGGCAAATATATCGGGATGGTTTGCCATTGCATCACTCCCTTGTCCTGGTGAAGGGGCTTGCGTAACTCAGTGAAGATATAGAGCCATCCCATATGGACGGGTCATAGCAGAGTGTTCTGACAAAACATAATGCACTAGAGGAGGGAAGCTGATGCTATCCCCAGCAAATACATCAAGTCCCCTACATATAACCTTCAAGCTGTAAACTTTCAAAGATGTGAACATGTGTTTGCATCTCCAATCATGTAAGTTGGTACATGTGTCTGGCATATGTTGTCACAGGCGTGCATCCTCTGCAAGTGGTTATGGTTTTTCACTTTATTATTCAGTACTGTATAGAGCACAGTCTCTTTACTGCAAGCCCAGGACATCTGGAAGCAAGCATAAAAGCAAAGGTATGTAGCTGATTGAGTTGGGGGTGCCTAGGCTAACTTTGTTGGTGTGTGTGTACTCAGTTACTCAGTCATGTCCGACTCTTTGTGATCCCATGGACTGTAGCCTGCTAGGCTCCTCTGCTGGACTTGCAAATTGGACTTAGAATTGCACTCTTGGAATGGAACTCATTCGAATGTAGAATTGGTGTTGAAACTAGAATTGTAGCCGTTAATGTAAACATAGGACTTCCCTGGTGGCTCAGACGGTAAAGCGTCTGCCTACAGTGCGGGAGACCTGGGTTCGATCCCTGGGTCAGGAAGATCCTCTGGAGAAGGAAATGGTTAAGAGAACTCTTGGATTCAAATCTCCTTGTGTAGACTGAATAACCCACTTTCACAGAGTGAAGAAGACCCAGAGTCCTTGGAATGAGGCACTTGAGTTCAAAGTCCGGCTCTGCCTGCAGGTGCTGTGTGACCTGTCAATCATCTGCTCTGTTTCTCCTTTTCCTATTGAGCCAGTACTTACAACTTTGCTCAGCAAACAATTTTTTGCCAGAAACAAATGAGATCATTGATATGGATGCAAGGTATAGTAGGGGCTCAATACATTGGCATTCTTTTCTCAGAGGGGACCAGATTAACCCTGCTGTCCATACAAACAACCATACCCTTACCCGTTATTTCTAATCCTTGACCCTTTGGCATATTTGGGGAGTAGAACTTGTTGGTGTTTGGTCATGTTAACAACGTGGTTTTGTTTTATGAGCTGCCAGTTCTGAGCGTGGTTCTCTGTGCACTTCCATTGTGTTTTTATTTGAGCTTTTACATAAACTTCTCTTCTGTGTTGATGTGACCTTTCAAACCCCGTCCTCTGAGCGTTTGAGACAAGATGAGGACATGCAAACTGATGAAGCTGAGCTTGCACGTTTTTTCATTGAGAGGAAAGTGAGTCCAGGCAAATGGCTCCCGTGCCAGGAAAGCCTATTACAATATTAAATGAGGAGTTAGTGACAGGTTTAACTAGCCTCTGGTGGCACACCTCCAAATCTTAACTTAGTAAGGTTGGTTTTGGCTGTAACAAACCAGCTGTCACAAGCTGTGAGAGACCATTAATTATGTACAAGAGCACTGATAAATTAATGCCTAATGGCTGGAAAAAAATAGGAATTCTTATTTGTTTAATGCACCCTCTTCCCGCTTTTAAAGGAGTCCTGTTGGAAAATGACATTGAATGAAGTTTGTGGAGGTGTGAAAGTTAAATAAAATGAACCGTCATAAATGTGTGAATGTAGCGCTCACAACTAAAGACTGGGGGACATTTCTAACAGGTAACTTTTGCAAGGGAGTGCCTCTCCAGGCATCTTCCATTGCTGTCTGGGAGACCCCTCTTAATGGGTCAGGCCGGCTTATAATAAGGCCCTTTTTGTACTTCACTTACTTTGGATTTTTTCCAAAATGTGGCACCTTATCCTGAATATCTGCACTATAATGATGATAGCTACCATTTTTTGAGCACTTGTGAAATGACATGCAATTGCAAAGCCTGGGGAATTCTCCCACTAAAGTATGATGTTAATAAGACATAGGGATCACAGACATAGAAAACAAATATGATTCCAAAGAGGGGGTCGGGGAGTGGGGAGAGATAAACTAGGAATTTGGGAATAACAAATACACACTTGATATCTGATCACCATCAATGCCTAGTCAAATGTTCACATTTTCTACCATCCCCCGATGAGGTCTGATCACCCTGGCCTGCTCTCACCTAGAATCTTCTTGAGTTGGTTTAGCAAGCTTCTTCTTGCTCCTGATGTTTCCTCTTGGTAACTTTCTACCCATTCACCCAAATCCTGCTGCTTGGCTCTAAATACTGGCCCCCTCCTTTTTTTTCCTTATTGCATTTGAATTTGAAACTGATCTCTCATACCTATTACAATCCCGCTGAAGTGGTCCCTACAACTATCATGTTAGTCCTAAATACAGTCTGCAGTACCATTTTAAGAAGTGACAGAAAAATCATTTCTTTAACACTAGACGCATATATTGAATATCTACTGTGTATAGATATTGTTAAGCACAACTTGCTAAGCACAGTTTTGTAATTTGTAGGAGTAATTCTCAATGGGCAGACACACTGGGGAGACTGTGGTAGGTAAATTCCCTCTGCTCTCTATGCTGAGATTCTGTGGGTGATGGTTCCCTCATGAACTCTGTAAAGAGGCTCTCCTGCTAATGAGAGAGTGTTATATCCTTCAGGTATGTCAGGTTGGGGGAAATTGAAGACCATCAACCTAAATAGAGCCAGGGCTAAGTTTCTCTTGTCAAATACAACCATCATTTGCTGGAAAAGGAAGACACCTGTGTGCTATTATAATCATACCTGCCAGACAGTCAGGAAAAGAATGACAGTACCCATGAGTTCCCATGATATACTAGTCTTTTTTTGCAGCAGAATCACTCAGTCCATGTTGTCACACTATGAGAACTCCCAGATAGATATAAAGTCTTCCATAAACCACTAAAACTGAGCTTTCGGTAATTAATTTGTTCTTAATTCCTTAATATAAACATATCATCAGGTGTTTGTTTATTCAATGCCATGCTTGAAACCAAGCCCTGTGGCAAGATTCTTAACCCAAGTGTGGAAGTTGTTTAGCTGCTAAGTCATGTGCAATTCTTTTTAGACTCCACGAGAGACTTAATTCTCTTGGGCTCCGAAATCACTGCAGATGGTGACTGCAGCCATGAAATTAAAAGACGTTTGCTCCTTGGAAGAAAAGCTATGACAAACCTAGACAGCATATTAAAAAGCAGAGACATTACTTTATGGTCCATCTAGTCAAAGCTATGCTTTTTCTAGTAGTCATGTGTGGATGTGAGAGTTGGATCATAAAGAAAGCTGAGCATCAAAGAATTGATGCTTTTGAACTCTACTGTTGGAAAAGACTCTTGAGAGTTCCTTGGACTGCAAAGGGAGCTAACCAGTCCATCTGAAAGGAAATCAGTCCTGAATATTCATTGGAAGGACTGATGTTGAAACTGAAATTCCAATATTTTGGCCACTTGAAGTGAAGAACCGACTCATTGGAAAAGACTCTGGTGCTGGGAAAGATTGAAGGCAGGAGGAGAAGGGAACGACAGAGGATGAGATGGTTGGATGGCATCACTGACTCAATGGACATGAGTTTGAGTAAACTCTGGGAGTTGGTGATGGGCAGGGAGGCCTGGCGTGCTGCAGTTCATGAGGTCAAAAAGGGTTAGACATGACTACACAACTGAACTTAATTGAGACATTAGCCCACCAGGCTCCCCTGTCCATGGGATTTTCCAGGCAAGAGTACTGCAATGGGTTGCCATTTCCTTCTCCAGGGGATCCTCTGACCCAGGGATTGACTTGCACCTCATCCATTGGCAGGCGGATTCTTTACCACTGAGCCACCTGGAAAAATAAGTGTGGATTAGCAGATGGCTAAATTTGAATCAATTTGCACAAGATTATGAGTAGTTTAGCAACCAAAATGTTGGCTAAAACACACTTTCTCAAATTTCTAGCTTGCACTGCTAAATTTAACAAACCCTCCTTAACTTTTAGGAAGACTGTTCATGATGGGCAGAGTCCTCTCTATGACGGTCAGATTTCTGTGTCATTGTGGCCAGTCTAGTACACCCAGTGATTTAACCAAGCAGTATATTGTAACCCTGCTTATTTAACTTCTATGCAGAGTACATGATGAGAAACGCTGTGCTGAAAGAAGCACAAGCTGGAATCAAGATTGCCAGCAGGAATATCAATAATCCTTGATATACAGATGACACCACTCTTATGGCAGAAAGTGAAGAGGAACTAAAAAGACTTTTGATGAACGTGAAAGTGGAGAGTGAAAAAGTTGGCTCAAAGCTCAATATTCAGAAAACGAAGATCATGGCATCTGGTCCCATCACTTCATGGGAAATAGATGGGGAAGGAGTGGAAACAGTGCCAGACTTTATTTTGGGGAGGCCCCAAAATCACTGCAGATGGTGATTGCAGCCATGAAATTAAAAGAAGCTTACTCGTTGGAAGGAAAGTTATGACCAACCTAGATAGCATATTCAGAGAAGGCAATGGTACCCCACTCCAGTACTGTTGCCTGGAAAATCCCATGGACAGAGGAGCCTGGTAGGCTGCAGTCCGTGGGGTCAGTAAGAGTCGGACACGACTGAGTGACTTCACTTTCACTTTTTACTTTCATGCATTGGAGAGGGAAATGGCAACCCACTCCAGTGTTCTTGCCTGGAGAATGCCAGGGATGGGGAGCCTGGTGGGCTGCCGTCTATGGGGTCAGACTGAGTCGGACACGACTGAAGTGACTTAGCAGCAGCAGCAGATAGCATATTAAAAAGCAGAGACAGTACTTTGCCAACAAAGGTCTGTCTAGTCAAGGCTATAGTTTTTCCAGTGATCATGTATGGATGTGAGAGTTGGACTGTGAAGAAAGCTGAGCGCCGAAGAATTGATGCTTTTGAACTGTGGTGTTGGAGAAGACTCTTGAGAGGACTGCAAGGAGATTCAACCAGTCCATTCTAAAGGAGATCAGTCCTGGGTGTTCATTGGAAGAAATGATGCTGAAGCTGAAACTCCAGTACTTTGGCCACCTCATGTGAAGAGTTGACTCATTGGAAAAGACCCTGATGCTGGGAGGGTTTGGGGGCAGGAGGAGAAGGGGACAACAAAGGATGAGATGGCTGGATGGAATCACCGACTCTGTGGACATGAGTTTGAGTAAACTGCAGGAGTTGGTGATGAACAGGGAGGCCTGGTGTGCTGTGATTCATGGGGTCCCAAAGAGTTGGACATGACTGAGCGACTGAACTGAACTGAACTGAAGATAAACCACATGTATAACAATGTGAAAGTGAAGTCGCTCAGTCGTGTCCAGCTCTTTGCGACCCCATGGACTGTAGCCCACCAGGCTCCTCCGTCCATGGGATTCTCCAGGCAAGAATACTGGAGTGGGTTGCCATTTCCTTCTCCAGGGAATCTTCTTGACCCAGGGATCGATCCCAGGTCTCCCACATTACAGTCAGATGTTTTAACCTCTGAGCCACCAGGGAAGCTCACGTATAACAAGGTACTGATGTTTATTTTTACTATGTTAGTATGTTAGCACAAAGAAGAAGTTGTTAAGGGGTCATAAAAAACTTAATCTCTTACTTTATGGTGCTTCTCTTTAAATGAAGTGGAAACAAGGCAAGAGAGTGGAACTCTGGTCTACTCTCTCTTTTTTCCCCACACTAAATGGGGATTAGATCTGGGCAGGTGCTCTCTGGGGTGGGGTGGGGGGTCCCGGGGAGGGACCCCAGGCTGATGTTCTCTAAAGACACTTACTCCTTGGAAGAAAAGTTATGACCAACCTAGATAGCATATTGAAAAGCAGAGACATTACTTTGCCAACAAAGGTCCGTCTAGCCAAGGCTATGGTTTTTCCAGTGGTCATGTATGGATGTGAGAGTTGGACTGTGAAGAAAGCTGAGCACCAAAGAACTGATGCTTTGGAACTGTGGTGTTGAAGGAGACTCTTGAGAGGCCCTTGGACTGCAAGGAGATACAATCAGTCCATCCTAAAGGAGATCAGTCCTGGGTGTTCATTGGAAGAAATGATGCTGAAGCTGAAACTACAATACTTTGGCAACCTCGTGTGAAGAGTTGACTCATTGGAAAAGACCCTGATGCTGGGAGGGATTGGGGGCAGGAGAAGAAGGGGACGACAGAGGATGAGATGGCTGGATGGCGTCACCGACTTGATGGACATGAATTTGAGTAGATTCCGGAAGTTGGTGATGGACAGGGAGGCCAGGTGTGCTGTGATCCATGGGGTCGCAAAGAGTTGGACATGACTGAGCAACTGAACTGAACTGAACCTGTGTTTGCCATGAAGATACTTCACAGATGTGGCTAATATCTAATATCTATAATCAGAAGACCTTAAATAAAATAGATACCCTTGCTAATGTGGATAGGCTTGAGCCAATTGATTGAAGCCCTTAAGAGCAAAAACTTAAGTTTTTTAGAGAAGAAGAAATTCTGCCTCCAGACTAACATCATTTTCTGCATGTTTCCAGTCTGCCCTGTATGTTTTGGACTTTCCAGCTCCAACAATCATGGAAGTCAATTCCCTAAAATAAATCTTTTAATATATAGAAACACACATCTATGTAATCCATATATATATATATAGGTAATATATGTACAATGTATGTAATACATATTATGTGTGCTGTGTGTATATTTGTTATATATTTCCTTTTCTGGAGAACCCTGCCTGATATACTATATGCATTTAAACCTCCATCACCATCACATAATTAACTTCTACAGTCTGAACCCCTTGTATTTTTTCTGCATCCAAAATCTAAACTTGCTTCTGATACATTTGCTCCTAACTACTTTTACTGTCTTATGATTTGGACTTGAAGTTGGATTCCATATTCCTTGTTGTGACCTTTTGTAGGAGGCTCTGTCTGTTTTCTCCCCAGATCCACTTCAGTTCAGTTCAGTTCAGTCACTCAATCATGTCTGACTCTTTGAGACCCCATGAACTGCAGCACGCCAGGCCTCCCTGTCCATCACCATCTCCCGGAGTTCACCCAGACTCATGTCCATCGTGTCCGTGATGCCATCCAGCCATCTCATCCTATGTCGTCCCCTTCTCCTCCTGCCCTCAATCCCTCCCAGCATCAGAGTCTTTTCCAATGAGTCAACTCTTTGCATCAGGTGTCCAAAGTACTGGAGTTTCAGCCTCAGCATCATTCCTTCCAAAGAAATCCCAGGACTGATNTGACTAGACGGACCTTAGTTGGCAAGGTAATGTCTCTGCTTTTGAATATACTATCTAGGTTGGTCATAACTTTTCTTCCAAGGAGTAAGCGTCTTTTAATTTCATGGCTGCAGTCACCATCTGCAGTGATTTGGGAGCCCAAAAAAATAAAGTCTGACACTGTTTCCACTGTTTCATGCCATGATCTTTGTTTTCTGAATGTTGAGCTTTAAGCCAACTTTTTCGCTCTCCTCTTTCACCTTCATCAAGAGGCTTTTTAGCTCGTCTTCACTTTCTGCCATAAGGGTGGTCCTTTTAAATTTGCTGTGTGTCCTTCCACAGGATTGTGGAGTGGTTTTACTTGTGAGGATCCATATATATAACTCTCCTCTTTGGAGGTCCTCCTTTGAGTGACTGAAGCCTCTTTCTCCACAAGCTCAGGAGCCTAGGAATTGATATCTTGCTGTGTGGCTCTCAGCCAACGACTAGCTGGTCTGGGAATAAAAACGTCCAATTCCTGTGCCTTAAACTGGGGCAAACTCTAAAAAGTAATTTACACTTCAGAGGTCCCCTATGGGGTCCAGCTGAGGCTGGGACTCTGCCTGAAACAGTATCCTTGCTTGATTTCCTGCCGTTTCTGGTCCCGATTCTGCACTGCCTCATCAGCATCTTCTAGAAATGCTTCCTTGTCTCCAGGCTTTTTTCTGGTGATCTCAGCCTAGGACACTCATTTCATCTTCCTTTCTCTGTGATCCAGATTTTTTTTTAACTTTATTTTTTAAATTATTTTTAAGTTGATGTGTTGTATTTTCATTTTCAAGAAAAACAATTTTTTCCCCTGACCAGGGCTAGAACCCACACCACTTGCAGTGGTAGCACTGAGTGTTAACCACTGGGCCACCGGGGAAGGCCCTGTGATCTGGACCCTTATTCTAGTTATGTTAGCTTGGGAGACCCGAACAGATCGCCTGGGTCTAAGTCAGCAGATACATCAGTGAGGAGGGCAGTTTTGAGTTTTTTCTGGTACCAAGAGTAGAATCTGGATGGATCTGACAAAACCGTAACCACAGACTGCAAAACAAAGGTAGAATTTCAAAATGACACATTCCCAGGATCTCAGAGTTGGAAAAACTTAAAGATATTTAATCTGAAGTTCTACCTACTCACGAATTCCTTTTTCAAACTCTCTGGAACGTTGTCACTCGGATCCCTTTTGACTATTCTATGCTTGTTAAAGAACCAAATCTCATTGTTGAACAGTTCTGTCATAAAGTTTAATCTTAGGCTGAGTGGATCTATCCTCTTATGAACTCTCCCCATTTAAACTAAGAAGTCTTTGCTGTTTATAAAAACTACATCACAAAAGGAAGGATTTCAGTGGTCTGAGGGTCTGGGCTCACTGCAGCACAATTCTTTAATATGAAAATTCAGATGTTTTCTTTTATACTTAAGTTTAATCCAAGTGCATGCTCAGTTGCTTTGGTTGAGTCTGACTCTTTGTGACCCCTATGGGCTATAGCCCACCAGGCTCCTCTGCCCCTAGTTTTCCCAGGCAAGAATACTGGAGTAGATTACCATTTCCTCCTCCAAGGGATTTTCTCAACCCAGGGATCAAACTCTTGTCTCCTGTGTCTTCCACATTGAGCCCAGATCCTTTACCAATGAGCCACTGGTTCATCCAAGACCTCTCCCATATTTGCCTGTTTTCTGTAAGGGAGAAGGAGCCTCAGGTCCCAGGATGGGGAAGATAAGACATTTCAATGCTCAACAAGGCAGAGGTTTGGGATTTTAAGTCAGCAAACATCAGAAAGGCAACTTGCATGTATGCTGATAACATTTGAGAAGATCACAACTCTACCAAATAAAATATGGAGGATTCACAAAAGGGTGGACAGTATTTGTGCAACTGCGATACTCAAAGTCCACAAGGAGCTACAGCGTTATCCAGTGGAGGTCAACGTCAAGGGTCTCTTTCTGGAGGAAAGTTTGTTTTCTAGAAAACTTGGCATTAAAGCGAGTGTTTATGTGGAGACTGCTTTCCCAAAGGGTGCGCAACTCCTCCTTTGTTCACCTGAAGCACTCTGGGATGCTTGAGTCCCGACTTAAGGCTCTCACTGCCTGGGTGACCATCATCAGGGGCTTCACTCATTCTTTGAGAGATACACCAAGGCTCATTGCCTTCAGCTCACCCTTCCAGTTCTTCCCATTTTCTGTCCCGCGGCTTCGCTTCCCCTTCCTACCTAGGCTCCTCTCTGCATCTTCAGTTCAGTTCATTTCAGTCACTCATTCATGTCCGATTCTTTGCGACCCCATGAATCGCAGCACGCCAGGCCTTTCTGTCCATCACCAACTCCCGGAGTTCACTCAGACTCACATCCATTGAGTCAGTGGTGCCATCCAGCCATCTCACCCTGTCGTCCCCATCTCCTCCTGCCCTCAATCCCTCCCAGCATCAGAGTCTTTTCCAATGAGTCAACTCGTCGCATGAGGTGGCCAAAGTACTGGAGTTTCAGCCTCAGCATCATTCCTTCCAAAGAAATCCCAGGGCTGATCTCCTTCAGAATGGACTGGTTAGATCTCCTTGCAATCCAAGGGACCCTCAAGAGTCTTCTCCAACACCACAGTTCAAAAGCATCAATTCTTCGGCGCTCAGCCTTCTTCACAGTCTAACTCTCACATCCATACATGACTACTGGAAAAACCATAGCCTTGACTAGACGGACCTTTGTTGGCAAAGTAATGTCTCTGCTTTTCAATATGCTATCTAGGTTGGCCATAACTTTTCTTCCAAGGAGTAAGCGTCTTTTAATTTCATGGCTGCAGTCACCATCTGCAGTGATTTTGGAGCCCCCAAAAGTAAAGTCTGACACTCTTTCCCCTGTTTCCCCATCTATTTCCCATGAAGTGATGGGACCAGATGCCATGATCTCATTTTCTGAATATTGGGCTTTAAACCAACTTTTTCACTCTCCACTTTCATTTCCATCAAGAGGCTTTTTAGTTCCTCTTCACTTTCTGCCATAAGGGTGGTGTCATCTGCATATCTGAGGTTATTGATATTTCTACCGGCAATCTTGATTCCAGTTTGTGCTACTTCCAGCCCAGCGTTTCTCATGATGTACTCTGCATAGAAGTTAAATAAGCAGGGTGTCAACATACAGCCTTGATGGACTCCTTTTCCTATTTGGAACCAGTCTGTTGTTCCATGTCCAGTTCTAACTGTTGCTTCCTGACCTCTGCATCTTGCTGTCCTTCAAATGGGCTTCCTCATCAAGGACTGAAATCGGAGTGTAAGTCAGTGGTCCCCAACATTTTTGGCACCAGGTTTCGTGGAAGACAATTTTTCCAAGGACTGGCAGGGAGTGAGGGTGGTTTGGGGATGATTCAAGAGCATTACATTTATTGTGCACTTTATGTCTATTATTATTATACCAGCTCCACCTCAGGTCATCAGGCATTAGATTCTGAGGTTGGGGGCCCCTGATGTAAATGACTGTTAAATTCAATGCCTTTCCTCAGCACTCATAGGTTGACGGGATTTGTGCCCACCAACAATCTACCTCTGCTTTATTCCCCCAGGCCCCCTTCTCCAGTCTTACTATTCTCCTCCCTGTTCTTGAAATATACCAGGCAATTCATGCCTCGAGGCTCTTGTATCTTTCTTTACTGCCTGCCAATGTCTACCCCCACTGATTGCCATGGCTTCCTTACATCCTGGAGACTTTTTCTCACATGTCACATTACTAGACAGACCCTCTCTGACCACTTTTGCACACTTCCTAATCCCCGACTTTGCTCTACTTTGCTTAATGGTACTTATCACCTCTCTATATGGTTATGAAGTGTGTACTTTATAACTTACTTATTTAACTAAGTTATTTACTTATAACTTACTCCCCCTATATGAAGGTACAGTTTCCCAGGTGGCTCAGCAGTAAACAATCCTGCCAATGCAGGAGACACAGGTTCAATCCCTGGGTTGGGAAGATCCCCTGGAGAAGGAAATGGCAACCCACTCCAGTATTCTTGCCTGGGAAATCCCAGGGACAGAGGTGCCTGGTCGCCTACAGTCCATGGGGTGGCAAAAGAGTCAGACACACTTATCAACTAAACAGCAACAACAACCTCAGAATAAAATCACCAAAAAAGGAGGATATTTGTCGAATTTGTTCATGGCTACCACCTGAAAACTTAAACTATGTCTAGCATAGAGTGTAACTACTCAATAAATATCAATTTAATAAAAAAAATAAATTTCCATGTCACCAAAGTTCAGAGCTTAGGTTATCTCTTTTTTGAAATTTTTTGTTTGCAAAAGTCACACAATGCTTTTGTATCTCTGCTTCTGCTTATATAGTTATCCTCCCTTAAAGTCAACAATATAATGATTTTCTTACGTATCATTCAAACCAGGGACACTTTTTGCATATGCAGGAAAATACGCATAAATATATTCTTTTTAATAATTTTACTCAAATGTTGGCCTACTATGAATAGTATTTTGCTAACTGAACAATAATGTGTTATTATTGAATTATCAGTATAAATGAAAATACTTCATTTAAAAAATAGTTGCTTGGTCTCCTCTTGAAAGGGTGTACCAGAACTGATTTAACTAATTCCTTGCTGATTGACAGTTAGGTTATTTCTGTTGTGTGTATTCTTTTCTCCTTCATTATTTTGACTGTTTTCAAGTATTGATTTGAATTATATGAAATTGATAGTGAACCATTTGTGGTTTACCTAAGCAATAGTGTCATTTGATTTAACCTAATTTTTTTGCAAAGGATAAATTGCTAGAAGTGAAATTCCTGGAATAAAGGTAATGGACATTTGTAAAATGAATCAATATTTCCAAATCACCTTCAAAGAAAATGTGCGATTCTGGTTCCAGTGTGTCAGAATTCCTATTTCTCCACACTCCCTGCTGGCATGGAATGTAAATGTCCCTACCTTTATCAGTGCCGTAGGTAGAAAATGGTACTTTGCAATATAATTTGCATTACTTTTGTTGTTAAGCTGAGAATTTTTCTGCATATATAAGAACTAATTGTATTTCTGACTTTGTGGCCTTGTATTGAAATCTTCTGTTTTTGTTTTAGATTTTTTCTTTTCTTATTGATTTGTGTCTGAGTGCTAAGTCTCTGCAGTCCTGTCTGACTCTTTGGGACCCAGGCACTCTAGCACCCCAGGCTCCTCTGTCCATGGGATTCTCCAGGCGAGAATACTGGAGTGGATTGCCGTGCCCTCCTCCAGATTGATCCAGGGATCGAACCCGAGTCTCTTACGTCTCCTGCATTGAAAGGCAGGCTCTTTACCTCTAGCGCCACCTGAGAAGCCCATTGATTGATTTGTAGAGGCTCTCTATAAAGAGAGGATCTCTGCATCTGCAATATGAGTTGTAAACATTTGCTCCTACTTTGTAGCTTGTTTTTTACTTTATTTTTTATTTCCATGGTTCTACTTTTATATTTATGTGGTTAGATTTATGAGTTTTTCGTGTTGTGATAAAAAACTACTTCCTCTATCCAAGATGATTTGTAAAGATTTTTCATATTTTCTTCTAGTGTTTTATGGTTTCAATTTGTATTGAATCTTTAAAAAATATGGAGCCCACTTTGATGTATGAAGTATGGTCAGTAGCCAGTTACACATATTTTTTTCAGATGGATATCCAATTTTCCCCAAATCCATTTTAGATATCATTTTTACCTTTTTTTATATTTAAATTCTCATATGTATTCAGGGTTATATTCTGGGATTCCTGATGTATGTCATCATAGTCTGTCTGGTTGTGTAGCTCTGCTGTCCACGGGATTCTCCAGGCAAGAGTACTGGGGAGGCTTGCCATTCCCTTCTCCAGGGGATCTTGCTGACCCAGGGGTCAAACCTGCATGTCTTTCATCTCCTGCATTGGCAGGTGGGTTCACCACCTGGGAAGCTCTATTTTAGAGGTTAGGATATATTTAAAGTATATATTCATAAAGCTGTATATCATGCAAACATACTCTGTTTTTCTATTTGTTCAAGTTTTTATTAAGATGAGCTACTATTTTTAACATCTATTGATGCAATTCAATCCTATAATTTTTCCCTTTTGATATATTCCTATGATGAATTGGTCTTCCCCGGTGGTTCAGATGATGAAGAAACTGCCTGCAATGCAGGAGACCCGGGTCCGGCCCATGGGTGGGGAAGATCCCCTGGAGAAGGAAATGGCAACCCACTCCAGTATTGTTGCCTGGAGAATTCCATGGACAGAGGAGCCTGAAGGGGGTGGGTGGCTAGAGTCCATAAGGTTGCAAAGAGTTAGACACAACTGATTCATTTTCACTCTATGATAAATTATATGGATAGACTTCCTAACCTTTCAACATTCTGGAATTAAGCTTCAGTTGGTGCATTATATTTTCAAGGTGTTGCAGGATTCTATTCATTATTGTCTTAGTTAACTTGGGCAGCTATAAGAAAATGCAAAGACTAGGTGACTTAAACAACAGACATTTATTACTCACAGTTTCAGAGGCTGTAAAGCCCAACATGATTGGCTTGCTGGTTAATTCATTTTTAGAGACAGCCCTCCTCCAGACTTGTAGGCAGCTTCCTCTTCCTCTGTATCGCATGGGAGAGAGAGAATGAGAGTGTTCTCTTGTTTCTCTTCTTACAGGGCACAAATTCCATCACAGAGGCCCACCCCTATGACCTCATCTAAACCTGATCACCTCCCCAAGCTCCCACCTCTAAATACCATCACACTGGCAGCCAAGGCTTCAGCTTATGAATTTTGGGGAGATACAATTCAGTCCATAGAAGTTATCAATACATGTAAATTGGTTTGCTCTGCAATTTACTTCTTTTCTCTTTTTCTGTAAGGTTTAGGTTTAAATATTATGCTAATCTCATGAAAAGAGAGCTTCAAAAAGGGTTTTATATTTCTGTGTTCTAGAACACTTTAGGTTGGACTGGATTAACCTCTTCCTTACGGATATGGTATAACTGTCCTGTGAAATCATTTGAGATGCTTGTTTGGGGGTGTGTAGCACTTTGNTAGGTTGGACTGGATTAACCTCTTCCTTACGGATATGGTATAACTGTCCTGTGAAATCATTTGAGATGCTTGTTTGGGGGGGTGTAGCACTTTGAATGTGCTCATAGGTTTAATGTACATTAACGAGGCATAATGCCTCATTAGCCTTTATTAAGTCTTCATGTGTGGGACCCTAGCAAAACCCTTGAAAGACCCTAGAAATCCATCTACTCGGTCTTATGGTGTTTGTGCAAAGTAGTATTTTTAATCACAGTTGGCTAAGGCATTTTGTGAAGGCCTCTTTCTTTTTCTTATTTTTGGTTTATTTATCCATTTATGCATTTTTGACTGCTCTGGGTCTTCATTGCTGCGCATGGGCTTTCTCTAGCTACAGAGACTGGGGCCGCTCTCTAGTTACGATGTGTAGGCTTCTCATTGCACTGGTTTTTCTTGCAGAACATGGTCTCTAGAGCGTGTGGGCTTCAGTAGTTGCAGTGGGCAGGCTCAGCAGCTGAGACTCATGGGCTTAGTTGCCTTGTAACACGTGAGATCTTCCTGAACCAAGGATCAAACCCATGTCCCCTGCATTGGCAGGTGGATTCTTTACCTCTGGACCATCGGGGAAGTCCTCAAATGTCTCTTTCCAAGCTGATTTCTATGTCACTCTTCTGGTTTTGGCAGGTGATGTTGGAGTGACTGCAGGCATTTTTGGGGATCTAGCTAAGGGGAACACGGTAATCTCAGTAATGTGCCACTCAGATCCCTCTTTCAAGAAAAGACTCACAAGAAAGCATAGTCAGGAGACAGTCTCTGTCTGTCTTCTCCTTCAGGGTCTATTTTAGACATAAAGAGACTTCTTGCTCAAGATCGCTCCTCTCCTAGGCCAGCCCTCTTCTCCAGTGACTGAGTGAGGAGGCATTGAGAGGCTCAGGCGCTCAGCTCACTGCTGAGCCGTCTCTAAGGCTCTCAGCATCATAGCCTCTGTGCCATCCTGCTTCCTCCCCACTCCAGATGTTTATCCCTAATGAACACCTTGCACCCCTACGTGCCTCCCAATATCTGTCCCTGAAGAATCTAATCTGAAACAGGAAAGCAGAGATCAGTATATATTTCAGTCGGTTCAGTTGCTCAGTCATGCCTGACTCTTTGTGACCTGATGGACTGCAGCACGCCAGGCTTCCCTGTCCATCACCAACTCCCAGAGCCTGCTCACAATTATGTCCATCCAGTCAGTGATGACATCCAACCATCTCATCCTCTGTAATCCCCTTCTTCTCCCATCTTCAATCTTTCCCAGCATCAGGGTCTTTTCCAGTGAGTCAGTTCTTTGCATTAAATGGCCAGAGTATTAGAGTTTCATCTTCAGCATCAGCCCTTCCAATGAATATTCAGGACTGATTTCCTTTAGGACTGACTGGTTGGATCTCCTTGCAGTCCAAGAGCCTCTCAAGAGTCTTCTCCAACACCACAGTTCAAAAGCATCAGTTCTTCAGCACTCAGCTTTCCATATGGTCCAGCTCTCACATCCATACACAACTACTGGAAAAACCATAGCTTTGACTAGATGGACCTTTGTCAGTAATGTTTCTGCTTTTTAATATGCTGTNCAAAAGCATCAGTTCTTCAGCGCTCAGCTTTCCATATGGTCCAGCTCTCACAATACACAACTACTGGAAAAACCATAGCTTTGACTAGATGGACCTTTGTCAGTAAAGTAATGTTTCTGCTTTTTAATAAGCTGTCTAGGTTTGTCATAGCTTTTCTTCAAAGGAGCAAGTCTTAATTTCATGGCTTCAATTGTATTCTGCAATGATTTTGGAGTCCAAGAAAATAAAGTCTATCACCATTTCCATTGTTTTCCCATCTATTTGGCATGAAGTGATGGACTGGAAGCCATGATCCTAGTTTTCTGAATGTTGAATTTTAAGTCAGCTTGTTCACTCTCCTCTTTTACTTTCACCAAGAGGCTCTTTAGTTCTTCTTCGCTTTCTGCCATAAGGTCTGCCATAAGGGTGGTGTCACCAGCATATCTGAGGTTCTTGGTATTTCTCCCAGCAATCTTGATTCCAGCTTGTGCTTCACCCAGTCTGGCATTTCACATGATGTACTCTGCATCTAAGTTAAACAAGCAAGGTGACAGTATACACTTAGTTTGTGTTTAATGGAATACCACGCAGATACACAGACACACACACACTCTGGATCTCCAGTCACGGCTGCGTGTCACCTGCGCGTGTGTGTGTGACTGCGCTGTGTCTTTGTTTGCTGCCTGGGGGCTTTCTCTGGCTGCATTGCCTGGGTTCTCACTGTGGAGGCTCCTACTGTTGCAGAGCACAAGCTCTAGAGTACGTGGGCTTCCGTAGTGTCAACATGTGGACTCAGTAGTTTCGACATGGGGGTTTAGTTGCTCCAAGGCATTTGGAATCTTCCCAAAGCAAGGATCTAACCTGTGTTCCCTGCACTGGCAGGAAAATTCTTAATCATTGGACCCTCAGGGGAGTCTCTCTGTGTATTGCTTTGTTCTTGCTAGCTTATTTGGTAGCAAAATCACTGCAGATGGTGACTGAAGCCATGAAATTAAAAGACACTTGCTCCTTGGAAGAAAAGCTATGACAAACCTAGATAGCATTTTAAAAAGCAGAGATGTTACTTTGCCTATAAAGGTCTGTAAACTCAAAGGTATGGTTTTTCTAGTATGATTGTGAGAGTTGGACCATAAAGAAGGTTGAGTGCTGAAGAATTGATGCTTTTGAACTGTGGTGTTGGAGAAGACTCTTGAGAGTCCCATGGACTGCAAGGAGATCCAACCAGTCCATCCTAAAAGAACTCAGTCCTGAATATTCATTGGAAGGACTGATGCTAAAGATGAAACTCTAATACTTTGGCCAACTGATGTGAGGAGCCAACTCATTAGAAAAGACCCTGATGCTGGGAAAGATTGAAGGCAGGGGAAGAAGGGGACGACAGAGGGTGCAATGGTTGGATGGCGTCACTGACTCAATGAACAGGAATTTGAGCAAGCTCCAGGAGATGGTGAAGGACAGGGAAGCATGGAGTGTTTCAATCCATGGGGCAAATTCATATCGTACTGTAATCTCTGCTGTTTTTTCATATCAAATGCCAGGTAAGAATATCTACCTTATAGGTAGGATATACTACCTATAGGAAGCGGAAGGACATTGTAAGTCACCATGACTGAGCGATTGAACAACAGTAACAAGCTGATATGGTGTATAGAAATGGCTTACAATTTCCTTCTGCTTCCCACTAGATATACTTACCTGGCATCCAACATGAAAGAACAGCAGAGATTACTCTGAAATATGAACTTGCCCTATGGCACCCTGTTCTGGAAGTATCTGGTACGGAGAAGAAATAAAGTTTGAACTGTATGAAGCCAGCAGCTCATATGTGGGAAAGTTTTCTGTCAAACATTTACCTCTGTAAGCAAAGAATTTCTTTTCAGTCAGCACCAAGTCAAAATGAAAGATTTCTCCTAGGAGGAAAATACTCAGTCATGCAACATATACATTTACAAGAGTACTACACTTAAAAAAAAAAAAAATCAAAGTGTGCAAAATAGAACATACCAAGGACTTCCCTGGTGGTCTGGTAGTTAAGATGCACCTTCCAATGCAGGGGACACAGGTCTGATCCCTAGTCGGGGGGCTAAGATCCTACTTGCCATGGAGTATCTAAGCCCAGAGGACTGCAGGACCTGAGTGCATGCCACAAAGATCCTGTGTGTAGCAACTAAAACTCCATACAGACAAGTAAATAGAGAATGTTAGGAAACAGAACGTGCCAGGATCCTCATGTGTAGGACACACATCAGAAGCAGTACTGAAAACAGAAAGCATATCTGCATTTTGGTTTGTCTTCTATGAGAAGATACCTTAGCAAAGCTGGGAGGTTGCAGACCAATGCCATGCCAGATTACCACCAAAAATGAAAAGAAATTGAACAAGACTGACAAGACTACACTTACTTATCAGTGTGTCAATGCATCTAGCTTATGAGTAATTCAGTTACACAGTTATGCAGCTCAGTGGAACATAACAGTAATTTAAAAATGCATTTGAATTGTTCTGGGGCTTTCCTGGTGACACAGCTGGTAAAGAACCCACCTTCAGTGTGGGAGTCCTGGTTTTGATCCCTGAGTCGGGAAGATCCCCTGGAGAAAGGCTACCCACTCCAGTATTCTGGCCTGGAGAATTCCATGGACTGTATAGTCCATGGGGTCACAAAGGGTCAGACACGACTGAGCAACTTTCACTTTCACTTTTCAGGTAATGACTAACACCAATCCAAACAGTGTTTAAGATTAAACACTGCAGAGGAAATCTTAAAATACCTGAAAACACATATCTTGAATATTAAAGAAACTTAGTAGCTGTTTTCCCAAACTTGCCAACCATCCTGAAATGTTTTTATATTTTCAGTAATGAGCTGTGAAATTGAAAGATATTGAAAGAGACAATAATAAAAAACAAATTTAGATAAATATTGCTAGAGGAAATAACAAATTGATTTCTTGCCTTTCTGTAGAGAGTGGTGCTCAAAAATCATCGTTATATGAAGAGATCACAAAGTCTGTAGAACTGTAGAAGAAAATGTATTATAGATAAATAAATTAAATATTATGTTATTTACCCAAGCCTTGCAATATTTGGGTTTGTTGTTTATAACTTTTCCTTTTTTCATTTAAAATAAATGCTTCCTTTGCTCTTTTTGTTTGCTTCAGGAACTTATATATTTTTATAAAGAGAGTCACCAAATTGCTTAATTATTGTGACCCCCAAAACCAGAATCCACTTCTGATCTTATGGGTGAGTGTTTGTGTATGTAAACACATATGTCTGCATCTAATGGCATTTGGTCTTCTGAGAATTTCTATTTCTTCTGGGGTCAATTTTAGTGATTAGTTTTTCTAGATAATCATTTATTACATTTACTTTATTCACCTTTTCCAACTTATTTGCACAGTGTTGAGCAATGTAGTTTATAATTTTTCTGTCTGTAATAATTTACCTCTTATGGTTTAATTAGAATGTACTTTCTGGCTTTCCTAAGTTATCCAATAAATTTATCTACTTATTGTGCCCTTTCCTTAAAAACTCAGGTTTTCTGTCNTTCATAGATTTTCTTTAATTTTTAAAAAATATTTTACTATATTGTGTTACATTCTTTTGATCACTTAGAAGGTTTGTATATTCTGCTAGCACAAGTACAATTTCTGTATAACTATAACAATGTAATATATTTAAGCCTTTACTTTTTTTATTTTTTAATTGAAGTATAATCACTTTACAGAATTTTGTTGTTTTCTGTCAAGCAGCAGCATGAATCAGCTGTAGGGGTACATATGTCCCCTCCCTCTTGACCCTCCCTCCCATCTCCCTCCCCTTCCCACCCCTCTAGGTCTAGGTTGATACAGAGCCCCTGTTTGACTTCCCTGAGACTCCTTAACAGCATCAATTGAATTTCTGTTCTAACAGTGACAAAATTGATACATGACCACATCTTCCCTTGCCCCATCCTCCAATTTAGTTGATTATAAGATATTTTAAATAAATTATCATCTTTAAAGGACATATTTTTACTCTTGGTTATAAAGAACAAGGAAATGAACATACAGTTCCTTAATTTTTTTCTCACCCTTCTCTCCCAACTCATGTAATTTTCATAGCTTGTACACTGCTAATATTTATAGCATTTATACTCTATACTGATTTTTATTTAGTCTTTATTTTACTTATAAGCATAATACTATGAGTTTCTTTTTATGGATTTCTTGCTATGGATTAACATCTCTTGGTTGGCTAAAAATCATACTCCAGTAGCTTCTTCAAGAAGGGCTTATAGAAACTACATGTTCAAAAATGCTTTCCTGATGCTTTTTGTATCTGAGCTAGGTATGAAACTAATGGGTCTTATTTTATTTCCCTAAGGTATCATTGTCCTCATGGCCGAATATTGAATTATGCTTTTTTTTTTCTGACACAAAAGAAATGCATTTTGGGAAATGGGGTTCCCAGAGTCTTAGAAATTCAAGTCAATAAATTGGTCACCCATTTCTTGATAGATTGAAACCTGAAACCTGATGCAGTTTGGTTTCTTCCCGACTGATATTCTGTAATCTGGACCCAAACACAATGTGCCCCTTTCCAAAAATACCAGCTGACCAAGTTAGCAAAGTGGCATATTCAGTTCAGTTCAGTTCAATTCAGTTGCTCAGTCGTGTCTGACTCTTTGCGACCCCATGAATTGCAGCATGCCAGGCCTCCCTGTCCTTCACCAGCTCCTGGAGTTCACCCAAACTTATGTCCATCCAGTCAGTGATGCCATCCAGCCATCTCATCTTCTATCATCCCCTTCTCCTGCCACCAATCCCACCCAGCATCAGAGTCTTTTCTAATGAGTCAACTCTTCGCATGAGGTGGCCAAAGTATTGGAGCTTTAGTATCAGTCCTTAAGGCAATGGCACCCCACTCCAGTACTCTTGCCTGGAGAATCCCATGGACAGGGGAGCCTGGTAGGCTGCAGTCCATGGGGTCGCGGAGAGTCAGACATGACTGAGTAACTTCACTTGCACTTTTCACTTTCATGCATTTGAGAAGGAAATGGTAACCCACTCCACTATTCTTGCCTGGAGAATCCCACGGACAGGGGAGCCTGGTAGGCTGCCGTCTATGGGGCTGCAAAGAGTTGGACACGACTGAAGCAACTTAGTAGCATTCCAAAGAACACCCAGGACTGATCACCTATAGAATGGACTGGTTGGATCTCAGTGCAGTCCAAGGGACTCTCAAGAGTCTTCTCCAACACCACAGTTCAAAAGCATCAATTCTTCAGTGCTCAGCTTTCTTCACAGTCCAACTCTCACATCTATACATGACCACTGGAAAAACCATAGCCTTGGCTAGACGGACCTTTGTTGGCAAAGTAATGTCTCTGGTTTTTAATATGCTGCCTAGGTTGGTCATAACTTTCCTTCCAACGAGTAAGCTTCTTTTAATTTCATGGCTGCAAGCCCCCTCTGCAGTGAGTTTGGAGCCCATCCCCCCACCAAAAAAAATCTGCCACTGTTTCCCCATCTATTTCCCATGAAGTGATGGGACCAGATGCCATGATCTTCGTTTCCTGAATGTTGAGCTTTAAGCCAACTTTTTCACTCTCCTCTTTCACTTTCATCAAGAGGCTTTGTAGTTTCTCTTCACTTTCTGCCATAAGGGTGGTGTCATCTGCACATCGGAGGTTATTGATATTTTTCCCGGCAATCTTTATTCCAGCTTGTGCTTCTTCCAGCCCAGTGTTTCTCATGATGTACTCTGCATAGAAGTTGAATAAGCAGGGTGACAATATACAGCCTTGACGTACTTCTTTTCCTATTTGGAACCAGTCTGTTGTTCCATGTCCAGCTCTAACTGTTGCTTCCTGACCTGCATACAGATTTCTCAAGAGGCAGGTCAGGCGGTCTGATATTCCTGTCTCTTTCAGAATTTTCCAGTTTATGGTGATCCACATAGTCAAAGGCTTTGGCATAGTCAATGAAGCAGAAGTAGATGTTTTTCTGGAACTCTTTTGCTTTTTTGATGATCCAGCAGATGTTGGCAATTTGATCTCTTGTTCCTCTGCCTTTTCTAAAACCAGCTTGAACATCAGGGAGTTCACAGTTCACGTATTGCTGAAGCCTGGCTTGGAGAATTTTGAGCATTACTTTACTAGCGTGTGAGATGAGTGCAATTGTGCGGTAGTTTGAGCATTCTTTTGCATTGCCTTTCTTTGGGATTGGAATGAAAACTGACCTTTTCCAGTCCTGTGTAACAGGTTTTTTAAGAGACATTTTTAAATAAAATGTGCTGATTTCTTTGGGGCTGTGCTGAGTCTCATTGCTGCCTATGGGCTTTCTCTAGTTGGGGTGAGCAAGAGCTACTCTCTTGCTCAGTTGTGGTGCATGGGCGTCTCATTGCAGCTGCTTCTCTTGTTGAGGAGCACAGGCTCTAGAGTCTGTGGCTCAGGACTTGTGGTGCATGAGCTTAGTTGTTCTTCAGCCTCTGGGATCTTCTCAGGTCAGGGATCAAACCTGTGTTCCCTGAACTGGGAGGTGGATTCTTAACCTTTGGACCACCAGGAAGGTTGCTGCAGATTTTTTGTGTGTGTTGTTATTGTTTGTTTTTCTAACTGCCAATTTTCCAACTCAAATTCCCTATTAAAAACATCTAACACAAATCTATTTCAATGAGGCCCTGCCTCCTATCTTTTGAGGCTGTTACTTTTTGTATTAAAGCTTGCAATTCTTCACTCCCCTACATAGCCCCTGGGATCCATCCAACCGTAGGTCTTTACTCACACCATTTGTACTCCCTCCTTCACCCCATCCCAAACCTGCTCTGTTAAACCAGACACCCTAGATTTAATCTGGTGGCATCACCTTTCTTCCCGGACTCCACTTATCCTGCAAGCAAAAGACCCACGTGTAATCACATGCTTTTCTGAAGCAGAGCCTGGCAGAAGTCTTGCATTCCTTCCCCCTGATGTGTGTCTATTTTGACACCTGTGTTACTCTTCAAGGCTTCTCCAACTGGTTCCTTGGCTTTCATTTCCCTCCACATCTCATGTGGCTTTTTTGAGTAACCGAACTGCCACTTTCTTTTTTTTTCCCTGGAAGAGGAGAACTGATTTAATTACTTCGTAATGGAATGCATTTTCTCTTGCAAAACTGATTAGTTTCTCAACTGAATCTAGGAAATGGAAAAACAGATAACTCTGGCATTGATTACCGAATGGCCATATTTCCTTGGTCCTATTCTGTGATAGCGGAAAAAAAAAATGAGTGAATTTGGCAAAAAAGCAAACTGGCTTTGATCCCGGCATCATCGCTTGCCCATGATATTTCTTTGGGAGTGCGCGCATTCAGAGATTTGATTGCCTTGTTGGAGCTAATGATTTGTGTCTTGTGTGCTACACAAGGTTATCACAGGGATCAGGCGAATGAGCAAAAGTGGGAACCATTTTGAAATTTTGGTGGATTGTATAAACAAAAGCTCTTGTCATAGAAGATAGTTCAAATCAAATTTGTAACTCTATCTAGCCTTTTCCTTTCATCAATTTTTGTTTGTTTTTTTTTTTAATGGGCAATATAAGTTGGCACGGTGCTAAAGAATCCACTTGTTAATCCTGAGGATGCATCAGACACGGGTTCAATCCCTAGGTTGAGAAGGTCCCCTGGAGTAGGAAATGGCAACCCTCTCCAGTACTCTTGCCCAGCAAATTCCATGGACAGAGGAGCCTGGGTGGGCTACAGTCCATGGGGTTGCGAAGAGTCAGACATGACTGAGTGACTGAGCACACAGCACACTATTCTTCTACCAACAAAATCAATGAAAGCTACTATTTAAAGTTTCATAAAGGATAAACTCAACATATTCCAACTTTTGCAGAATTTGTGTTTGACACACCATCTCCCAGTACCATCGAATTTTAATCAGCTATCATCCTTCTAAATGGTGAGGCAGACATTCTAAGCCTACTGCTGTCCACTTATTTCTTTAATATAAATTTAGTAATGAACTTGCTAGCTGTGGTCTATAATAAGCTGTGTGTCTGGCCCTGGATAAAGTTCAACTCAGCCTTGTTGCAGTGGGGCTCAGGAAGGGGTGTTTGTTCTATCACAAAGCTGGGGTATTAAACTTCAGCTTCTTTGATTCGGGGATGGTAATTCTAATTAATGATAATGGTTATGTTGAGTTTTTCTGGAGCTATATATTTAAAATATTGATTTGTTGGCTAGCCTTGGTCTTTGTTGCTGTGGGCTTTTCTCTCATTGTGACAAGCTGGGGCTACTCTCTAGCTGGGTAGTTGGGCTTCTCATTGCAATGGCCTCTCTTGTTCCAGAGCACAGGCTCTGGGGTGCATGGGCTTCAGTAGGGGAAACTTCCAGGCTCTAGAGCACAGGCTCAATAGTTGTGGTGTACGGGCTTTTTTGGCCCATGGCAGGTGGGATCTTCCTGGCTCAGGAATAGAACCTGTGTCTCTTGCATTGGCAGGCAGATTCTTTACCACTAAGACACCAGGGAAGCCCCTGAAGCTATGTATTTTAAGGAATTCAGGGAATTTACATGCTTGAAATGCATGGCCCATGGCCCTACTACTATGAGGTTTATTTCTCTTTGTGAACCTGTAGGCATCACCTTATTTTTAAAAGAACTTAAAAAAAATGCTTTATTTTTTAAAAGCACATTTTTGCTTCTGCATTAGATTTTTAAACTTTTCTGAAAGTCAGTGATCTCTTAATTAATTTCAAAAAGTAACTTCCATTGCATGGTATTAACAGTAGAAAAACATGA